>PITA01016438.1:0-46635 GCA_004023965.1 Spilogale gracilis
TGAGGTGAGGAAAGGAAAAGACATGGGAAACAGAACAGGTGAGAGGGGTAGAATCTAATAGGAGGTAGAATAGGGGCGGGAAGAAGAATAGAAGAAAGGAAGAGGCTGGGGTGGGTTGGGAAGAATGTGATCAGGTTGAGCATTTAGGGTGAGAGGGAGGAATCCTCCAAAATAGGAGGAAGAGACCCCTGCTCCGGGGGTAGTAGCGGTGGTGCAGGCTGGAAGGGACCATTCCTGACAGAAGGAGGTATGACACCGAGGTCCAGGGAGAGACATAAAAGGGGCCATGCCAGACAGGAGAGGAAGTATGAACCCCGAAATAACCCCAAAGTATGAAGCAAATAGTTGTGAAGAGAAGTAGATGGAGGTGGGGGAGGCGGGTGGGTGAAATAGGAGAGGAGGGCGTGGCCTCAATTGAAGGGACCGCCCCAGATCTGAGAAAGGATGGGGGATATGGGGAGCGATGGAGTGGCCACCCGCAGGGAGGGCGCAGGGTTTTTCACTCAAGGTGGAAAAAGATCATTCAGTAGGCACAAGAGGAGAGATGATTCTTCACACCAGCGCAGGTGTGAAGATGGTGTCGGGCTGAGCGCCACCTGGATTGCAGGAAGAAACCACGCCTACGGGAGGGGCCGTGTAAGGAGGGTGGAATAGAGGGTTGCACGCTGCCCTCCCACAGAGCAGGCGTTGGCAGGTGGGCAAAGGACCCGAAGGGCTTGACGAGGCCACCCCAGGCTTATAGGAGGGAGATTCCAACCCTGGAAGGGGGGAAAGGAAGGTAGGAAAAAGTACCTTTTGTGGGGTGATGACGTAAAACCTTGGATTGGGTTGGAAGAGACCACCACCTGGTGGGGAGGAGGAAGGCCTCGGAGATCGGAAGAGACCACTGCAGACAAGACGTGGGGGCAGCAAGAGACCACCTTAGAGGATATTGGTGTTGCAGGGTGGGGTTGAGCGGGGAGGCTCCCAGAGTTTATTGGAAAGGATTTGGAAGGGGCAGGGGGAGGGCGAAGGTGGAGAAGGCTGGGAGAGACCATTTCACAAAAGCATGAGGGTAACCATAGACGGGACCTTTGGAAGATGGCCGTGGGGTGGGGCGGTATGGGGCAGAAGGGACCACGTCAGGCAGACTCGTAGGCTCGGCAATGGGGAGTTTCAGAGCAGGCGCGCTGCCCGGAGCCCTCCCTTCCTGTTCCCCCATCCTTCAGAGGGCCGCCACTCACTGAACACCTACAAGGCCTGCATGAAGTACAGCGACTGCTACACGGGATTTGTGTCCACCACGATGGGCCCCAAGGACTACATGGTGTCCAACACCCGCTGCTGCCAGAGCGAGGGCTGCAACCATGACTCGGTGCCCCGTGAGTGGCACCTCAGGCCCGCCCGCATGTGTGCCCAACCCCAGGGCCCTCTGTGTGTGACCCAGCCTGCCTCTGATCAGCACCAAATCCCTTGCTTGCTGCGCCCCTCAGTTTCCTTACCTGTAAAGGCAGTGTCCCTTCACAGCCCATGTCCCCCCCATCCTCTGGGATTGTTGGGAGGTGAGGGAAGGCTTCCATCGACTCTTTGCCCCTTACCCTCCACCCTCATCCCCAGCTCCTCAGAACAATCGTACTGAGAACGGCCTCCAGTGCCCAGCCTGCATCGCACCCTTTCAGGAGACATGCCCAGGGACCCAGTCAGCTCGCTGTGTTGGCCAGGAAACCCACTGTGTCTACTTTGCTGGCAATGTGCAGGCTGGTGAGGGGAACCTGGATATTTAGAGGAAGGGACAGGGCCCCAGAACTGGAGGTCCATATTGCCAGGTTCTAGGGGAGATGGTGGCTCTGGGGAACTGGGTGAGGACATGCGGGGTGGGACATGGAGGGAGGGGTGGGGGGGAGGGGAAGCCCTCTGGGTGGTGAGGAAGGTGGGGTTAGGGGCCCGATTCTATTCTGAAATCTCCTTTCCCAGGTCTCATCAATCCCAAATTTGCCACTCGGGGCTGTGCTACCGAGAGTGCCTGCCACGCCAAGGCCGGGGCGGAGGTGCCTTCAGCCTCTTACCTCTACTTCCTCCGCCGAGCTGACTGCCTTCCAGCCCTGCAGCCTCCTGGCAGGGTGGAGTGAAGAACTGAGGAATACGTGGCTTGAGGTCTCCCGTCTGTCCCCAGCCTACATCTCCCCATGTGCCCATACATTAAACAGCTTAAGAAAGCAAGCCTGAGTTCTTGGGATGTGATGCATCTCAGGGAGGTGGGGTGCAGAAAGCAGGGGTCTTAACCATTGGGAACCTCCTCTTTGCAAGGAAGGGAGAGAAGACCCTAGCATTTATTAAAGGAGTGCTCCGTGCTGGGCTGCTGTGCAGAGCGTTCTCCATGGGGCTGTACCTCATTTCAGAATCCCAACAACTCTGTGGATATTATTACCCCCATATTACAGATGAACAAACTGAGGCACAGGTGTGGTCACTTCCCTTGGGTCAAACCACTAGGGAGGGGCAGACCCCAAGGTTGATGAACACCTCTCTCAATTAACCTCTCGCTCTTTTTGTCTCTTTTCATGTCTGCAAAAGATGGACTGTAAGAGTTATGACCTTATTGGGTCATTGGATCAAATGAAAGAAAACTAAAAAAGCGCTTAATGTGGTGCCTGGCACCTGTAAGACAATGTTCTTAGAGACAGTATGTCCGTAAATAGTAATCATCCTATTAGCTGCTACTCAATGAGTGTCCATTATTTAGGCCTCCATCAGATTATGCTCAGGTAACAAGCAAGTCCCTAATCTCAGCGGTTGAAACAACGTTGTATTTGTCGACTAAAGCCGCAGTAATGCTCTGTGACAAACCATCCCCAGACGGAGCCATTGCAATGAGCATTCTTCTTTCAGAGGGTTTGTGGGTGGCTGGCTTTGTCTGCATTAGCAGGTTTGGCTCTCGTCTGGGAGGAGGATTCAAGTTCTGGGATCAGTGGCTCCCGGGCTGGTGTTCTTATGGCTAATTGCAGGAGCACGGAGCCCAAGTCCGTTAAATGCCCCTGCTGGGGTCCAGTGTGCTAACATTGCATGGAGTCAAGTAAAGCATTCATTCAAAGCCAACATCAAATGAGCAGGGACGTGTACTTCCCTTACAGTGGGAGGGAGAAGAGCAGCATTTGCTGAACAAGTCCCTGCTCCCACGTAGTCGATTCTTCCTTTACCCGACGTGTTTAGCACCATTCTCCTATGTGTCTAGCACCATTCTCCGGGTGTGCTGCTCATCATAAGCGCAGAGCACCACGAACTCGAACACTGCTCGAAAGCAGTGGGGAAGCCTCATGTAGGTGATTCGATGATGTGACCCGGAAGTGACTGGACAAAACTCATGGGAAGGAGCTAGCTGCGTGGCCCCCCAAAGCCCACAGGGTGGGAAGTGCAGCTCTGTCCCAGGACGTTCACCAGGGACGTGTTTCTTAAGTAGCAGGAATGGCTGCCAGGGCCTCCTAGCAGAGAGTTCTCATTTTATCTTCCCCACTCCCAGTGACAGGCACTGTGATTCTCAGCCCTCTATTTTCCAAATACGTTGGAATTCACGCAACTACGAGGTGGAAGAGCCCAAGATTTTAATCATCCTGTCACGTCGAGGGGAAAAAGGACCACAGCAAGAGAGGGAACAAGTCTATATTCGTTATCTTTGGCTGTATCATTCTGCAACCACTCCAAAACTTAGTTGCTTAGAATGATCAACCCCCTTTCATTGAGCTCATGATTCTGCCAGTCAGCAGTTTGATCTGGGATCAGCCAGTTGGCTCTTCCGCTCGGTTCAGCTTGTCAGCCAGGAGGCTCTGTTTTGGAGGGTTGGCTGGCCGTAGCTTGCGGTGTCAGGAGTGACTGGACCACATGCCTCTACTCACCCAGCAGGTTAGCCTGGAATTCTTGGTGTGGCAGGGGCTCCAAGGGCAGTGAGAGAGGAAGCCCTAGTGTGTGAGCACTTTTCAAGCATCTTCTTATGTTGTATTTGCTGTTTGGTGGTCCTGTGGCCAGGCAAATCACGCAGCCAGGTCTAGAGTCAGACGGAGTCTCCAAGAACAGAGAGGCATTGATGGCCAAGCTGCTTCCAGAGCTAGGATGCTTTACTGTCACAAGCCCCTAAGGTCTGGATGTCACTTTTCCACCTGTGTCTACCCATCCTCCCACCCCATTCTCGGAGTCTCTGAATTCCAGTTCAAGGGGTTCTCTCCCATACAGATCCTCACCATCCAGCCTTCCTCTCCCAGGACCCAGGAGTCCCCACCCTTGGTCTCATCCTCCTTCAGACCCAGTGCTACCTCCAGCCCCTTCCTTCCCCAGACCCAAGCAGAAGCCCAAGCCTCTTCCTTCCCCTTCAAACCCCCAAAGAACAGACTCCCAGTGGGATTTCTACTCATTTTTATTCACTCCATCAAACAGTACCACAGGCCGACCACACCCCTGATTAGCCCTCCCTGGTTTCCCCACCCCAGTGGATATAAGTTTCCTCATCAATATCCAGAAATGTATGAAATTCAGCTATGGTGATGAGACTGTCTCTTCCACTTCTGCTTCTGGCAATGCGCTAAGACTCAGCATCCATTTCCTTGAATTCTTGCCTTCAAGGGTCTTCCAGCCTGGAAATATGATGTCAACACCCTGTCCCCTCTCCCCCACTGAGGGCAGCCAGCAATCGGTTCTCAAGGGAGTCTTACTTAGTCTTTCTGCTTGGATGCTCCCAGAGATGGATGCCTCACTAGCAACGTGATGCCTGTCATCAAAAGTCATAATTTAAAAGACAACCTCCCCCCAAATTAGTCATGGCACCCTAGAGTGTCAATACACACTGACAGAAACACAATTAGCACTCCCCAGCAGAGACACAGGCAAACAAAACTGCGTCTTGTTTTCTCAGATATGATCTCCGGCACGAGCCCCACTGGCATGAGCGCAGAGGGAATTTGGAGCAGGGAAGCACGGCACAGAGGTATCAGGCAAGACCAAATCAGAGATGGTGTGAAAGTCGCAGAAAGAGGAGGGCACTCTGTGAGCAAAGGCATGGGCTTGAGACAGAAGTGCCCAGACCAGAGTGGTCTGGGTGCTGCCTGGGACCCAGGGCATAGGCAACAAGACTTATGGTTGAGTTCCCCAGGGGACCAGGCTTCTCCAGAGGGCTACAGGATGCTGACGTCTGGGTGTATGTGAGAGAGAGAGCGAGAGAGAGAGAAATATGCACGTACATATGTACACACACTATTCTTACAATTACCCTGTGAGGTAGATGCCATTTGCTAAGCAACTTACCCAAGGTTACCCCAAGGTCAGGAGGGCTGTCTGGTACCAGAGCGACACCAATACGATTTCCTGTGATAATGGAAGCGTTCTAGGTCTGTGCTGCCCAGCGCTCTAGCCTTGCATCACAGGTGGCAATTGAGCCCCTGGGAACGTAGTTGGTGTTAACTAGGAAATGAGAGTTTTAAACTTTATTCACTTTTAATTAAAAATGGATACACTCAGTTACTGGGAAACTGGTCAACAGCTTGGGTAGAGGAATCGATTTCTCCACTGATGAATTTTCAGAAAGTTAAACAGAGGTACTTCTGATGAAAATTTATCATCCGAATGAGATGTACACTAAGTACACTAAGTCAAATATTTCATTCTTTTTGTGATTGATTACATGTTGAAATAATATTTCAGATCTCCTGGATTAAGTAAGAGTAACTAGCTTCACCCTGTTTCCTTCCACTTTCGTAATGTCGCTGCTGGGACATTTCCAGTTACAGGCAGCTCCCATTCCATCTGAGTGGGACAGCACTGCTGGTGCCCCTCCCGCTTCCCCGAGGCTGGCGCACTGGACAGAGAGTCAGGCCATGCTGTGCTGGGTAGTACAGATACGGGCAAACACCTTTCCCTGAAGCCTGAAGGCCTCTGAGGACAATGTGTGAAGCTGTTCGGTATGAAGCCAAATGCCTTTTCCCACCTTGGCCATCTCAGCTGAGGGGACAAATTGTGCCAGTAGCAGGGGTTCACGCTAGACATGGGGGTACCATCTGCCAGGTAACTGCCCCTCAGAGGGTCACCCTTGTCTCCCGCTGTCAAAAATAGGATCTTGGAAGCATTTATAGTTTTCATCCAGCCCTTTCATTTCGCAGATGGGAAAATAAGGCACTGGTCCAAGTCACCCAGAACGCCAGTGGCGAAGCCTTGCTCGCTTCCCAGATCCCGACCCCTGACCTCTGACAGGGGCTTCTCTCCCATCGGATGCTTGTTTCTCCCCATGTCGCTCATTTCCCCTGTCTTGTGGCAAGAGGCCAACAATCTAAGTTCCGGTCCGCCACTGACTAATGAATTGAATGTTTACTAACCAACTACTGTGTGCCACTCACTCTTCTAGGTGCTGGGGGTACAGCAGAGAACAAGACAAGTAAGAGGATCATAGCAGCTATTAAATAGGTTAATAAATAAATAAAGTAACTGTTTATAGTAATAAGTGCTACAAGGGAAACACTGATGGGCTGAGATGAATAATGAGGATGTGTGAGCTACTTCAGTTACACTGGTCAGTGAAGGCCTCTCTGAGGGGACATGTGAGCTGGACCTCCTTGACAAGGAGGAACCAGTCATGGGAAGATCGGGGGGCAGAGCATTCTAGGCAGAAAAAACAGCAAATGCAAAGGTCCTGGGGTAGGATCCAAGGTGGCCCACTCAGGCATCAGAAGGAAGATCAGGCTGGTTGGGGGATGGGGAGGGGGTAGGGAATGTGAACATTGGACCTTGCTGTGTGCTATTGGGCCTAGATCCTGCCCTCGCTAGGCTTTGCTCTCTGCATCTCTCGTAAAAGAGATTCCACTTAACTGCTTTTTGGGTCTCCTCTTTCTGTTTTTTGACAATGAAGAATTCTGCGACCTATAGCATCTTTTCTACCTAAACTTGGTGGCCTAGAACATTCCAGGCACTGTGGTTTCTGCCTTTGCTTCACTGATGGCACACTCCCACAGTCTGGAACGCTCCCTAGCTGTTCTGTGGGTCTCTTGCCCTCTGCAGCACTGTGCATACACCAGAAGGCAGAGTTTCTTGGTGACACCTGAGGTAGCCAACACAGAAAGGCCTGGATTAGTGCAGCACGACAGCTGCTTTTCCAAAAAAGGCAGGAGTATAAAATACCAAGGCCAGAAAGGATTAGCCTTCATGACAGAAGAAATCAAGACCAGAAAGAGATAGAAACCACTAAGGGAGAGAGGCACAAGAGAACACACTCACCAAGATCCCCTGCATCACTCAGCACCTATAAAATGGGGGTAGTCGTATCCCTTCCTAAGCTCACACAAAGAGAGGCAACCACCAGGGTCCAAATCCATAGGGATTTGTGGGAGATAACTCTGAGCTATGGGTTCCTGCCCTTACACACCCAGAAGGCCTCATTCCTGGTTTCTGGCTACCCCCAGGGCCCACCATGCCTAGACCTCTTGCCTCCTCCCGTCATTTTTGTGGGACCATCCTCCCAACAGCTGGGGAAGAAATCAAGGTCATCAGGCCTCTGGCACAGCAAGTTTAGACATCTCTCTATTCCTCAAGGGGTATCAAAGGTTCTCCAGTTCCTTTGCACAGCCCCCCGTACCCTCCTATAGATGGAGCCTTCTCACCACCCAGGAATTAGAGACCAAGGTCCACCCCAATGAAGGTTCAAAGCCACCACCTCTTGAGGAACTGGGAGGCTGTTTGCAGGCCCATTCCCTCTGGGAGGCGTAGGCTCAGCAGATCCAGGGATTCCCGCTCCCTGGGGCACCCAGACTCCTTCATACTGGAATCTCCAGAATGATGAAGACCCTCCTCAGCAGGAATCAGGGCTTTTACCTCTTCTCCCCTCTCTCAGGGCTAGAGGACCAACAGATCCAGTTTCTACTCCCCTGGAGACCAGGATATAACACCTCAACTTCCTTTAGGACAGTCTGGTATCATCATGCCCTGTGGTCCCCAGGGAAATCAGTCTCTCTCCCAGACTCCATTCCCCTCCAGGACCCAGGAACTCAGGGGACTCAGGCACAAGGGAACACACATCCCAATCAGTAGTCCTAGAGCCCTGATCCCCTTCAAGCACTCAGGATTCTGAGTGGTGACCCCCCAGCTCTGTTACCTCAGAGGCCCGGACATCCCAGCCAAAGTCTGCACTCCCAATCCCGCCCCCCTCCCCTGAACCTGAACCTGGGAGTCCTCAGCCCCTGGCGGAGCCAAGCAGCAGGGACGCTGAGCACCCCGGAAGCCCCGACCCTCATGCCAGCCCTCACTGTGCTGGCCCATGGGGTGCCAACACCGCCTCGGCATCGGCCTGCATCTCGTTGAGGGCCTGCAGCAGGACGCCGTGAGCAGCGCGGTAACCCAGGCCACCGGTGGCCGCTGCACCGCCCGCGGGCCACAGGAAGGACAGGGCGCCCAGCGCTGCGCCCCCGGCAGTGCCCTCGCCTGCCCACGCGCCCAGCCTCGCCTCCACCTCAGCGCGTGTCACCGGGCCGGGGAAGCGCGTCCACTCCGCCAGCTCCCCGGGAGTCAGGCCTAGCGCGCGCTCGCGTCGAGCCAGCGCCGCGGGTTCGAGCCCCAGCGCCCGCCGCCACTCCGCCAGCTGACCCCGCAGCAGCGCCACGTCGCAAGCCCAGCCTAGCCCTGGTACTGGTGCCGCCGCTGCCGCCAGGCTAGCCAGCAGGGCCGGCCGCCACGCTCCGGCCCGCAGCGCCGCGGCCTTCAACCGGGCCCCGTGGGGAGACGCGGGGGGCAGCGCCAGCAGCAGCGCCCCGGCCTGGGCTGGGGGGAGCGCGCGCCGCAGCCACTCGCAGAGCCCAGGAAGGCCGCCAGGCCGCAGGGGGAACACGGGTGGCGGTGCCTCCTCTAGCACCTCCCACGTCTCATCCTCCGGGCTCAATGCGGCCGCACGCTCTGAGTCCCCGCTGCCCGATTTCTCCCTGCCACGGCTACCATAAGGCGGCAAACTCTCACTGCCTGGTTTCTCTGAACCTACCCCGCTGCCTGCTTTCTCAGACTCTTCCCCGCTATCTTTCTGCAATCCAGTGCCACGTTTCTCCCTTCCCTCACTGCGTGAATTCTTTGGCCCCTCTCCGTCTGCGTTCTCTAAGCTCTCAGAGCTGGGCTTCTCTGCCTTTTCCTTTTCCTCCTCCTCCAGGTACTCCGGATCCTTGCCCTCACCGTCTGTTCGCACGCAGACCAGCGGCGCATCCGGCAGCACGAAGGGCCGAACCTGAGCCCAGTCCTTCTCAGTGGGGGCCCCCGAGGTGACGAGGATGAGGGCGTCGTAGTGGGTCGGATGGGGGGCGGTAGCAGTGCCTGCGGAGCCCAGAGGCACGTTCCAGAGCACCACGTTGGGACGCTCTGGGGCCGGGCAGGGCGTGGGACCCGGGGCCGTGAAAACTGGCTCGTCCTCTGGGTCACTGGGATCCAACCCGAGTAGCATGTTCAACACAAGGCTCACATCAGTCTTGCCGGCCACGGCCAGGTCCAGCCGTGCGCTGCCCAGCCGCTCCAGGCCAGCGCGGACCCACGACAGCGCCGCCTCCAGGCCACCGGTCTCAAAGGCCTCACGCACAGCCTCCAGCTCAGCCGCGCCCAGTACCTCGAAGCCATCCTGAGCGGGTGGAAGGAGCCTGAGGGAATAGGAAAGGGAGGGTAAAGAGCAGAAGAGAATTTAAACGCTAGAGGGCTGTGCTATGGGGACAGGACTAGGCTAAGATGATAAGGATGGAATTTTCCAAATGATCCCTCAAAGAAGAGGAAGCAGGAGAGGGAAGTGGCAGACTAATGGCACAGCATATAGAAACCAGGGCATAAAACAGGGATGGGGCAGTTTCTTGAGGTCAGGCTTCCAACAAAGCCTAAAAGGGGGAACTTGCTAAATAGTCTTTGGGATTCAGTCTTTGAGGGGTGGGGCTTTTCCAAGGGACCTGCAGGGTTAAGAAAGGCCAAGCAAAACTCACGAAAGGTTGGAAGGTTGGGCTCAGGCAAAAAGAGACTTGCAACTGAATTGTGGACTAAAGGAAAATCAAGGACCTTCTGACGGGAGCAAAGTCACCCAGGGCGCTCTTTGCTGAGACTAGGTGTAAGGAAGGGAATTAGGACCAATAAGGGGAAAAGCCTCACCTACCAGTGCTTACCAAGGAAGGAGATGTGGCCAAGAAAAAAAGATGCACACTGAGCCTCACTCATTTGACTTCTATGAAACAGGTGGTCAGGGGTTGGGGGAAAAATTCAGGAGGTAGCCAGAAAATGGGCATAGAAATGAGATGGGATTAGCGAAGGAAGCTGGGCAGTGAACTCAGAAATAAGGCTTACTGAAGGTGTGGCTTTACAAGGACTGGTGTAGCTGGAGAACAAAGCAGATGATAGGGAGGGCAGGGAGGGCAGGGAGGGCGAAGAGGACTCAAAAGTGTGAATCCTAGAGTAAAATCTTCACAGGCCATCACAAGTGAGTGAGCCCTCCTTCAAACGTTTGCTGGGGGGTAGTATTTGGGCTTTAGACTCTGGCTTCTCCCACAAGTCTCACTGAAGCAGGGCTTGTGACCTCAGAAGGGGGGCAGGAGGCTGAATCTGGAAGACAGGTCAGAACCTATAACTGACCCTGGGGTGGGGCGGGGTCTAGAAGTGGGGAGAGGGTACAGCACTGAGCCTGGGCTTGGAGCCTCCATGACCTCAATAACTGCGCTGAGGGGTGGGACCTGAACGAGAGAGCAGGGCCTCCAGCAGCTATCCTGTTAAGGCCTGCCCCAAGCTGGCTGTGGGGATCTCGCGGATCTCAAAGAACATTTTCTTTGAGTGAAGTCTAAAGGATCTGACCTGACCTCCAACCCTCGCCAACTCCTCGCTCACCTTTGCAGCACCTCTGCCTGGCTCCGTAGCGCCACCCGCAGGCGCTCCAATTCCTTACAGTCATCTCTGCTGCCGCATTCCGCCGGCAGCACGAAGAGAGCTGCGGCCCCCAACCCTGCGCTGTTCAGCAGGGCCGCTGTCTGATCCCGGGCACGGGCTTCATTTTCCGAATCTCCAGCTCGGAGGTTCCGCACCGCCAGCAGCGGGGTCCCTCGGGCCAGGGCGGCCCGCGCTGCCTCTCCTAACGCTGGGGCCAATGGCTCCCCGTTGCCCTCGGGGCCGGGCAGCACCAATACCAGCACATTGGCCTCCGCCGCCCAAGGCCCTGGCGCCGCAGGCGGACAGCTCAGCTCGCCCAGGAAGAGGCCAGGGCCCGCAGCTCGCAGGCTGGGGATGCCGGAGTCCGGCCGTCCCTCGGGAATCTCTATCGTCTCCACATTCCCGTCGCAAAGCGCTGCGATCAGCGCGGACTTGCCACAGCCCGGAGGCCCCAGGAACAAGGCGGTCACGTCACCTCGTGGCGGTGGCATACCTGGAAAGCAAGGGGGTGCGGCACACCCGGGTCAGGGAGCACTGGTCTTACCCATCCCATTCTGGTGTCAGACTTCAGCCCTTCACCCCGTCCCCTTCCTTTCATGGGTGTCACTTCCAGGGAAAAATCCGGCACCCACGCCCTACCTATTCCCCAGGGATGCGGGCGTCTTGTCCATCCTCTTTCTGGATACATTTTTCTGTTTCAAAATCTCACAAATCCGGCCTCCGGCCTCCAGCCCCCTCCTCCCTCAGGGACATAGATGTTTTTATCCCCTACACCTCCCCTCCAAATCACTAACCGAGCAAACCGCCGGCACAACCACAGAGCGCAGAGCGCAGCTGGCGGCGACTGATCAGCCGCTGAGAAGCCCCGCCCCTGCGGTCAGGCGGACCGAGGCCCGAGAGGTTGAAAGGCCGGGATCTGGGGACGTCCGGACACGTTCCAGGGACTCTAACCTGACGTCACTCTTTTGAGGGGGTGTGTCTTGGAAGCGTGACCCCCGGCTACAGCCCTTCACAGCGCCTGCGCAAAGCACTCGAAGTACGCCCACTCCCCAGCTCCTGCTGCCGCAGGGCTCGGGAACAATGAGGAAGTCAAAGCGCCTGCGCGCCAGGAGCGCCTAGCCACAGTTGCGCCAGAAGCTGAGGTCTGTACGGCAAGGGAGGCATGCAACGTCATCATAACGCACCCCAGTGTAGAGAAGGACCCCCTCCGTTACTCTGAGGACCCGGTTGGCCCGACTGCGTCACTGCCGCATAGCATCCCGGGCCTGGGCTTCGAGAGGCTCATCAGGCGAAAGGGCGTGGAAGCAGGCCACTGGGACCTTGAGTCTCGGTGGGCCCTACCCCGCTTCCCTCCGGGTGGCGGCGCTATGACAAGCGACTGACAGGCCCGAGGAAAGGCAGCCCTCTGCCGTCCGGAGAAAAGCGGAGGCCTGGGCTCCCCGCCTCGGGAGGAGGGAACCGAGGGCAGGGCTTGGGGGAGCGGGACAGCGAGGCTCAAGGCGCGCGTGGGAGGCGGGGTCGCTGGGTGGAACGAGGGTTACAGGATGTCAGAGAAAGATGCCTCCCGGGAAGAGGCGGGCTAAAGCCTGGATACCACCACCGACCTCAAGACACGTGGGAGACGAGGGTGAGGCGGGTGTCAAAGCTTAAGGGTTCCACGCCCCGAGTTCAGGGAGTTTAGTTTGACATAGGCGGCCACAAGTCTCATACAGGTGAGAAGGCTCTAAGGGTGTCACAAACCCAGGGAGTCGAATCTTTTACCCATCCCATTTTGGTGTCCCAAGCTTCCTAGGGACAGCTCCATCAGGTTGGAGTTAAAGAGGATGGCATCTTATAGGGGCAAGGAGAGCCTATCAGAGGTCACGGGAGTAGCGGGCCCTGTAATGCCGACGATAGACGAGCCACCCCACTTGATTTACTTTTCTGCTACTCTCTTGACCAGAGGGATCCCAGTCAGTATGGAGGACCCACGGCCTGAAGAGACCATGGGGCAGCAGGATTCGTCCAAGCAGAGGAGTCCCCGCAGCCCAGGAAGCGACATCTGTGAGTGCTGCCTGCCAAAGGAGGGTCTCAAAGGATCTCAACTGCCAAAGGAGGGTGGGTGCTGGAGCTGACGCTAGCTAGAAGGATTTCTATAGATTTCAGTATCCCAGGCATTACAAGGACTTGCCTGCTGGGCAGGGGCTGTAATAAATGGCTTCTATGCTGCCTACCAGGAACTGCTACTCTCTGCCCTTACCCTTACTCTGCTCAGATGTACTCCCCCTGCTCTGTCCACCTAAGTTCGAGTGGGCCGCAGTTCAGAGGAACAGAGTGGCATCCACAGAGGCTTGGGTGGGAGATGTGGCTGGGAAAGGTTGGGCACTGTGAGAGGGGGCCCCAAGGTTCCAGTTCCAGCACTTTCAGTGTGACTCAAGGCTGGGTTAACTCTGTCAAAAGAAGTCACCACTCCTCAGGTGACAGGGCTGTAATGGATTAGTGGCAGGGAAGGGGAAGGTCTGACATTAACAAAGGTAGTCAGATTGACAATCTTGATAGCAGCTTCTACTGAATGCTTCTGATGCTGAGGGGCATTTTCTAAGAGTAGCCTTCCTTATCTCAATCCTCCTGACAGACCCCAGGAAATTCCCTCAGATAAGGGAACTGAGGCGAAGAGGTTATCTGAGGAGGGGGGTGGGGGGGGCTCCAGTGTCCAGGCCCTCCAGCCAAAGACCACTGGGAACACACCTACAGTTGAACGAGTTGGGTTTAGGGCTCTTTGCACTGAGGAAGCACACAGGCCAGGGGCACTGTGGGGCAGCTCAATGTTAGAAAGGATTTATCTTGGGTGGTTTGGGGGAAGGGTTTGAGGAAGGGTTTTGCTCCAGATTAGATGTGGCCAGTAATCAGGGGCAAAAGATAGGTTGGTTAAATCTTATCTAGGAGGGAGGGACAAAGGCTCAAGCTGCGATTGATAAAGCAGCAGCACCCACTCCTAGAAGCCAGGATGGGGGGGGGGGGTCTTTTTTGTGGCTCGGATAACGTTCATGTTTTGTGTTCAGGCGTTATTCTGGCATGGTCTTGACTTGGCTCATCTGTCACAGCATGGTCTTGTCTGACAAGGTTCTGTGAAACTGCTTATGTTCAACAGGAGAACACCAAGGTCTAGCTGGGAGGGCCAGGCCAGCCCCCTGCTGTCAAGCTGCTTTTCTCTTTCTCAGTACCAATAACTGCAAACCACTGTGTAGCACTGTTCTAAGCACTTCCTAGGAATTAGTTCATTCCCTCCTTCCAACAACCCAGTGAGGTAGTTATAACCATACTGATCAGTTCTAACCATACTGATAGGGTTATGACCCCATTTTCCAGAGAAGGACACTGTTGTACTTGCCTAGAAAGTGGTAGATTTGGGTTGAGTGCCAGGCAGTCTGGCTCCAGAGGCTGTCCTCTAACCACATGGCCCTGCTGGAAAGGCAGATTCCCTGGGTTCCAGTCCTGACTCTACCATTTCATTTCCTGGCTTCATGACTGTAGGCAAGCTGCCTAGCCTTTCTGAGCCTCAGCCTGCTCATCCATAAAACAGGTCCTGTAAGAGTTCACCTGTGCCACTGTCCAGCCCTGGCATACAGCCTGGCACATAGTAAGCCCTGAATGTGAATTGTTGGCATGGCTCTGGGGCTTGGGAGAGGTCCTGGTGACTCTTGCTGGCTTTCCCCCGACCTCTCCCCACGTCCCTCAGGCCACCTGGGGGCCCCACAGTGCACCCGCTGCCTCATCACCTTCGCTGATTCCAAGTTCCAGGAGCGTCACATGAAGCGGGAGCACCCAGCGGATTTCGTGGCCCAGAAGCTGCAGGGGGCCCTCTTCATCTGCTTCACCTGTGCTCGCTCCTTCCCCTCCTCTAAGGCCCTGATCGCCCATCAGCGAAGCCACGGTCCAACTGCCAGGCCCTCCACGCCAGTGGCACCCACCTCAGCCCAGTCTACATTCCCCTGCCCTGACTGTGGCAAGACATTTGGGCAGGCTGCTTCTCTGAGGCGGCACCGCCAGGCACATGAGACCCGCACCCCTCCCGGCCCCTTTGCCTGCACTGAGTGTGGTCAAGACTTTGCCCAGGAAGCTGGGCTGCATCAACACTACATCCGGCATGCCCGGGGGGAGCTCTGAGTGAGGGCTGAGCCCTCCCAAGACAGTGTGGGGGGGTTCTTTGGCTGCCAGAACCCACCTTGGATACAGGATGGGGGCCCTGGAAGGATTTGTTTCCCTCCCTGGATAGGCAAAGGACTCCTGATGCCTAGGACTCAGAAGATGCTAATCTACAGCGTCAGTCTTTGGAGGATGCAAAGGCCTTTGGGATATAGTGGAATTAATGAAATCTTTTGTTTGGGGGAAAAAAAAGAACAAGCAAGCAAAAGGGAAGACTGTTATTTGTATCTCCCTCATTCCCAATTAAATAGTTTGAAACCACAACTAGCTGCAGATTGTGTAATCACCTTTAATTCTTCCCAGATGGATGGCATGAGCTGTAGGAGCAAATTCCCTTGGATGTGTGCCTGGACTGGGGCAGGGAAGGTGATGTGTTGAAGGCTGTAATGTCACAGAAAGGGTCCCAGACATGGAGCAACTTGGGCCTTTGGGGATGGAATAGCAAAGTTGGGGGCTGTACCCTGAGTTTAAGTGGGTTGCAATTCAAGGCCTTCTACCCCATCAGTCTTTCCCACTCATGGAGGGGCCATGGTAAAATTGGATGGATTTGCTCCCCCCCAATAATCTATTGCCCGCTTAAATAATTTTACATACCATTCTGATCATGGAATATTTTCTATAGGATTAGGTGAGATGACATGAATACAATAACAATATCTAAAAACAGAAAAGATCTATATTAAAATGTCTAAACGAGGAACTCTGGCTTTTGGGTAGGAATTCCCAGAAAATAAAAGGGCACAGGGAGGGAAGGTTAGTTGGTTAAGGTTCAGTTGGTTAAGCATCTGACTTTTGATTCCAGCTCAGGTCACGATCTCAGGGTTGTGAAATCCAGCCCAGTTTCAGGCTCTGCACTCAGCATAAATCCTGCTCAAGATTCTTAATCTCCTTCTCCCTCTGTCCCACCTTCCTCCGCGCAGGCATGCTCTCTCTCTCTCAAAATAAATAAAATAAAAAGAAGGGCACAGGGAGGGGGGAAGCTCAGGTCAGAGCTGGCCTAGCCCTGCAGAGAATCTGGTTTGGAACCAAACAGATACCTTCTGTTTCCTGTTGTATTTGGCCAGCACTGGAGAGCTCCCATTAAGATCCTATTTTCAGCTCTTGAAAAGCCTAACCCTGGGCTGAGTCCCACCGGGCCAGTGCTGAGTGTGGTCAGGACTTTGGATTGTCTGCCCTGCTCCCTTAGAGACAATAGCCGAAGCCCTGCATACAAAAAAATCACAGACTGTCTCTGAACCGAGGGATGTTTTTAAAGCCCATGGCTGAGGCAGATTACTGGTAGAGATGGATGATGGTCTCCCAGTTTTTAGCTAGGTACATGGTTGCTACAAACACTCCATTTCCCAGGGTCCCTTGCAGCTAGGTGTGGCCTTGGACCGAGTTCTGGCTAAATTCTGGATAGAGTTCTTACGCTTCAGAAAGGAAATGCTTTTTCCTCTACCTTCCTGCCTGGAGTGTGGACATGGTATCTTGCCATCTTCAACCATGAGAGCAAAAAATGGGTTGGCAGAGCAGCAAGACAGCAGAAGCCTGGGTCCCTTGAACATGGGTCCCTGGGACCATGCTGACTTCAAGGAGCAGAGTCATCATACCAGCCCTAGAATATACAGTTGTGTACTATCATGTAGGAGAGAAACAAGCCTCTGTCGTGTTTAAATCACCCTTATTTTGGGTCTCTGTCACATGCAGCATCATTTAAAGCCTGTCTGCAGCGCAGAACTGATCTGAGTAGTTGCAACAGAGACCGTATGGCCCACCACGCCTAAAATAGGAAAAGGCCATCTGGCCCTTTATGGTAAGAGTTTGCCGACCCCTTGTCTGACTGACAAACAACCTACTCTGTGCCTGGCAACGGGACTCCCACCCTCCCTGGGAAACACTAGCTCTAGTAGGCAGCTGTGCGGGGGCATGTTTGTTTGTGTAGGATATGGGCAGGGCTAGCTAGCCGGGATCTCTTTGTTGGGGTGACTTAATGGGGAAATTGGTTTGGAGTCAGTTGGCTATTACTTTTTCCTAAAATACCGACTTCACCAAAGCCAAATATTTCCTCTGCACCTGGCAACAGCTCAGAAGTTTCCAACCCAGATGTTTTACACTTCCCCCACATCAGCTCCCTCCAACCCAAACCTAAGGCTCGAATCACACATGCTCCCCTGAGAGAGAGAGCAGCCTGCCTGTGTTCTTCCTGTTATCTCCACTCTCCAGATGTCATAGATTCCCAAGACTTTAAATAGCATCACTGGTGACTTCCAAATCTTTATCTTCAGCTGAAACCCCAGACTTCTCCCCATGAGAAAGTCACTTGGATGACGAATAGGAGTCCCAAAAACTTAAAAAGGGTCAGCACGACTCCTACAGCCCCCCATCTACACCACTACCATCAGATTGGTCGACTGTCTACTTCTAAATTCCCAAGTCTGACCAGCCCTCCCCATAGCTGCTCTCCTAAAGGCTCTCCCCATCTTACCCCCGGACCTGTCACCACTGCTGCCGCCCCCACTACAGACCACTTTGTGTATGTAAGTCAGCGCATATCACTCCTCATTTAAAATTCTCCACTGGTATCCCATAAATAACATCCAAAGACCTTACCCAGGCCCAGAAGACCCAACAGTGATGGAGCTCCCACCTGCTAAACAATATCAACTCCCTCCCTGCTCTACCCCAGCCATACAGGCCAGGCTGGCTTCTGCCACAGGGGCTTTGCACTTGCTGTTCCCTCTGCCTTGAGGGGGGTCTTACCCAGAACTTCGTAACACTGTCCCTACATTATTCAGGACTCAACACATGCTACCTCTTCAGAGAGGTCCTCCTTGACCTGCTTGAGTAGCACTAGCAACCCTTACTCTGACTTAATTTCTTCCTAGCACTCTTCAATACTGGGGATTATCATGCTTTTGTTTGTCATTATCCATGTCCTTACTCTGGAATCCACACTCTTGAGGGCAAGTGTTGTGTCTTCCCCATTTCCCCAGCACTTAGTGTCCTAGGTGTTGATCTCAGAGGCTCAAAAATACTCAACTGTGCCCATGGTTTACTTAGTGTCTCTCGGCCTGCAGCCTTCCCTGTGATGCTGGGTTTTCTAGTTAGGTTTCCCAGACTCCCTCCAGAGCCAGCTTCCTGAAGTTCTTCCCATAAGAGGGATGGGCATAATGAAGGTAGGTGGAGGGAGAAGGGACCTTGCTGTGGACTCCCTCCTGTAGCAGCTCAGGCTCCAGTCCCTTTCTATACTGGGCACAGGTATTGTGCTAAACCTCTTGCGGTTTAAACCTCTGCGTGTGGCCTGACCCCTGCCCCGTTGCCTCACTTTTCCATGTCTGTGCTCTTAGACTTCTAACAGTTGTATAACCACTCCCCTGTGTTAAGACCTCTCTTTGGAATTCCTAGCTTGGTGTCCCTATCGTGCCTGGGCCCCAAGGAAGTGAATGACCCCTCTGGCAGCAGACTAGGTCTCTGGATTCCCAGTCTCTCATATCCTTAGGAATTTTTGCTGATGAATGGTCCTCTCCATCCATGCTTAGAAAGCCCCATCTTAGGGCAGAAGAGTGCTTAAGCATGCTGCTCCAGGAAATAAATCCATCTGTGGTGTTTTAATGAGCTGTGAATTTCTGCTTTGACAATTCTGAGAGTCACTGACGTTAAGCTATGGTGGTTAGGGAAGTCTCAACTTGAAGAGTGGATAAATGTCAGGTTCTTGGATTCTGAGTTTCTAGGATGAAAAGTGTGGGTTTTGACAGATGCTTTGGTATAAGATCCTGTAAGAGGCATCAAAATTCAAGTGTCCTTTGTGGCCAAGCAGGTACTGTCATGAGGGAAGCAAGCAGGGTGTGAAGGGTCCAGATGCCAGATGGTGCGGAATGGGCACGTGGACAGGAATGCCCCATTAGCAGGAGCTAACCCTTCCTCAGCTCCAGCAAGCTACTGCCCCCTGGGATTGTGGGTTCAGCAAGGTAGATCTCAATTTTCAAAAGAAACCCCAAACCTCCATTTTGATGTGAAATCCACCCATTTTTAAATGTTGGTAACCAACATGATTAAAACCTCTGTGTGGAGACCAAACACATTCGTGCCAGTCAGATGGTGGCTGCCCACAGCCTGGCAGCCATTTCTGGAACAAGGCTTAACGGTGAAGCGCATGCGCCCTGCACCCTGTCATCTGGAGTCAAACCTGGGCTCCGCCTCTTATTAGCTGTGTGGCCGACCTGTAGCAGGTTAAGTCCACCTCCCTGGGCCCGAGCTGGAACCACTGTTAAATGGTTGTGATTATAGCCCCAATGCCTCTAAGGGTTATGACAACAACTCAGACATGGAGACACAGCCCAAATTGGTCGAATGGCCTGCAAGGCCTGGTCCCCTGCCCCTCCCTGACTTTTTGCCTTTCCATCAGTCTGCCCCTGCCTTCATCAGCAATAGCCTCATGTCCTAAGTGTTCTTTATCCCAAGTAGGGCCCCACCTCAGGGCCTTCGCACTCACTGCCCCTGCAGACAGGAGATACACACACGCATGCACGCATCCCCCAAGCCCATTTCCTTCCACAGCACTAACTTCTAACATTCTCCATGTTTTATATATTTTACTCACTAAGTATCTGTCTTCTCCATTATAAGAGGAGTTTCCACAAAGGCAGGGATTTCTTGTTCATCATGCTCACTGCCCCACTCTCAGCTCCCAGAATAGTGCCGGTATCTCGCAGGTGGTAAATATGTCACTGTTGAATGAATGAATAAAGACATAACAGCCCCTACCTCATAAGGATCCGATGCAATTGTCCATATAAAGCGCTTTAGCCCAGGACCTGGTCCACCGTGAGCACTGAATTAATGATGGCCATTATGGTAATTCAGGTTCTATTCTTGAAGGTTCTTAGTTGCCAAGCCTCTATGAGTTAACACACGTACAGCGCCTTAGAACAGGGCTTGGCACACAGTAAATGCTCAGTAAATGGTAGCTATCATTATAATTAGGCTTCTATTTTCAAAGGAGCTTTGGTGCCAAACTATTATGAATTAGTACTTCCCATCTTTGAGCAAGAGCCAAGTTCCAACACAGCTCTGATGAGCTAGCCCTCAGCAACTCTCTGCCCTTATCCCTCTAGCTCTGCCCTCTCTGACACCAGGCAGGCTCCTGCCTCCTCCCGCCTGGACCGCTCTTCCCGCCCAAGTGCTCAGCTCCAGCTCCCTCCCCTCCATCTCTGCTCAGGTCCCTGTCACCTCCTCAGGGAGGACTACACTATCCAAAACAGCGGCGACCCCCTTCCAGCACTGTTCTCCCTCCTCTGCTTTACTCTTCTCCACAGCATCTACCCCCATCTGGCAAACACTCTGTCTTACTTGTTTACTGTCTGTCCTACCCACCCCCTTGCTAGCTCCATGAGGACAAAGGTTTTATTTTATTCATGGGTATATTCCCAATGTGCAGCACAGAGCAGGGACTCAGAAGATAATTCCTAAATGAATTAATGGATCACAGTCCCTACCTCACAGAGTTATTCTAAGGACCTGAGGATCTCATGCAAATAAAACACAGCACTCTGTAAGTGCTGGGGAAATGGCAGCTGTAATTATAATTAAGGTTCTATTTTTGTAAGTTCCTAGATACACGACTTCCATGAGTCAATATATATAAAGCTCTTGGACCAGCACTTGGCACCCAGGAAGCACAGCTCTGATTATAATTAACATCCTCTTTGTGAAGGTCCTTAGGCAGGGGCAGAGAACATTAGCTGTCTTCTACCATCCTCCACGAACCATTCTCTGCTTCCTGGGCATTGGCTAGACTGCCCCTCCCAGAGTCCCTGCGCGGAGCTGTGGCCATGTGACTCACTTCTTGGCAGAAGGAGGTCGATGGGAGCACTATGTGCGCCCTGGGGCTGGTAGGACATCGCATGTACCTCGCCTTCCTCTTCCACCAGCAGGACCCAGGCCATGGCCCTTCAGCCATGACCGTGTGGAGGACAGTGGGCCAAGGGATGGCCTGGGTCCTTGAATAACTGCACAGAGAAGGGTTGCCCCCCAACCTGAAACACCCAACCTGGACTCTGATGTGGGCATGAAACCTCTGTAGTGTTGAGCCTGTATATCACGGGGTCTATGTGTAAATATACAGAAACCACATGGAACAGAGGTACTCAGGAAATGCTGAAAGTCTTGGTGACGATGAGGTTAAGGTTTCCAGGGAGGAGCGTGTGGGGTGGGTGGGGAATAAATGCCCAGGCCCATGCCTCACACACTCAAGCATCTACATGCACGCACACGCACACACACACACCAAACACACTGGACCGACTCACACAGAATTTGGCTTTTATTCTGGCCTTCATACATCTACTGCTAAAGACAACAGAGATCGGTGGTACCCCCATCCCCCATGACCACTGTGACCACACACACCACCCCCCTCCGTTTCCTCAGGCCCCTCCTCCCACCCAGCCCCTCTCACCAAGCTCCCTGGGAAGGGGGGCTCTGCCTACACCTCACCCCGGGCATGCAGCATGAAGTGCCCATGCAGCTCCCCGAGGTTGTCGAAGGAATCCTCACATTCTGTACAGTGGTAGGTGCCCCCCTCCTCCTCGTCCTCATCCTCTTCCTCCTCCCTTCCAGTTGGTAGGCCCTCCCCAGCCCGAGGCGGTTCCTCCTCTTCCTCCCTGAGGGCCCTGCCTTCAGGGGCCGGAGCTTCCTGGGGGGCTGTAGCAGGGCAGCAGAGCCGGCAAGGTGGGGTGCCTGGTGGGGCCTCCCCTAGGGGTGAACGGCCACAGAGCTGGCAGGGCTGGGCTGGGGGGCCTGGGGGCTGGGCTGCACGGGGGGCCCGGCGGGATGGGCCCCCCCGGCCGCCCCCCAGACGCTGCTTCACCTTGTAGCCAGGGTCATATTCAGGATCATCAGTGGCCTCCTCCTCCTCCTCCTCCTCATCTTCTTCCTCTTCAGAGTCTGGCTCTGAGAGAGTGTATTCAGAGTCAGAGGAATGCTCAGGGCCTGTAGAGGGATGCAATGGAGAGACAGTGGCATCTGAGGACACGGCTCTGCCCCTATCCTGAGCCTCATTCCGACGGGCCACAGCCTAGAGTGGGGGGCCTGGACACAACCCCGCTCTTCCCCGCAGATGAATCCTGGTCACATCGAACATGGCCTGGCACACAAGAGGTGCTCAGTGTCTAAGTAAACAGATGTCTTGCAAGAACTAATTTTAACGGTTTAATAAGGACAAAGTAGCAGTAATAAAAACAGTAACAATAACAGTGTTCCTTGCTATTTTAAGAACCCTGTTCTCGGGGTGCCTGGGTGGCTAAGTGTCGGGCTCTTGATCTTGGCTCAGGTCTTAATCTCAGGGTCATGGGATTGAGCCTGGCACCACTGGAGGACTGCACTCAGTGAGGAGTCAGCCTGAGACTTTCTCTCTCCTTTTCCTTCTGCCCCTCCCCTGCCAGTGCAAGCGTGCTCTCTCTCACATAAATAAATAAATCTAAAACCAAAACAAAACAAAAAAGAACCCTGCTCTTATATATTAACCTACCTAAGGTTTACAACAACCCTTAGAGGCGAGTACTATTATTAACCCTAAGGGACAAATGGGAAACTGAGGAACAGAGCAGTTAGGTGACTCACTTGCGTCCAGTCACAGAACTGTAACAGGGAAAGCTAAATATGGGTGATGCCCGACACTGGATCATTTTAGGGAGACAAACAGGCCTTCAAGGAAATTAAGACACACACATATAGGGGCGCCTGGGTGGCTTAGTTGGTTGGGCGACTGCCTTCGGTCAGGTCATGATCCCAGAGATTGGGGATCAAGCCCCGCATTGGGCTGCCTGCTCGGCGGGAAGCCTGCTTCTCCCTCTCTCACTCCCCTTGCTTGTGTTCCCTCTCTCGCTGTGTTTCTCTCTGTCAAATAAATAAATAAAATCTTAAAAAAAAAAAAAGACACACACATACATATACGTGCTTCGATATTAAGTGAATTAAAATATTTATTTTTAAGGATTTATTTACTTTTAAGGGGAGAGAGAGCAAGATTTCATGACCCTGAAATCACAACCCAAGCTAAAACCAAGAGTTGGACACTCAACCACCCACACACCTCTAAATTTTTTTTCGATTTAATTTTTACTTATTTGAGAGAAAAAGAGGGAGAGAGAGTGGGAGTGCAGGAGCCAGGGTGGGAGGGCATAGGGAGAAGCAGATGCCCTGCTCAGGAGGCAGTCCCAGGTGGAGCTCGATCCTAGACCCTGGGATCATGACCAGAGCCAAAGGCAGACATCAACTGACTAGGTGCCCCACTAAAATATTTGTTAAGTACAGATACATTACTGTGATTTCATCGGTATGCAGGACGTCTAGGAGAAGTATAGATTAAAAAAAGGAAAACAATTTGCAGTCAATGATAGGAAAGGATGCCCTCAGCAATCATCATGGGGGATGCACACAGAGCACTGGTTGGGGAGGAGGGAGGCCCCCCTACAGTGGCACTGTGGTATGGGAAATACTGGGTGTCTGTCAAAAGCATCCCCTAGGATTGTCACAGCCTTGCCCTGCGTCCATCCTGGCCCCTCTTCCTCAATTTCCTCCCAGAGGGGTACTGTGACAACTGAGCCAGCCACACTGGGCTCCTCATAGCTCCTTGATGCCTCAGACATGCACCTGCCACAAGGCCTTTGCTACCCTTTTTACAGATGGGCTGAGGCTTGCTCCCTCCCCTTGCCAAGTCTCTGCTCGAGGGTCATCTTCTCAGGGATACCCTCACCACTCTGTCTGATTGGCAACCCTTCCCCAGCATTCCCTATGCCCCCCACTGCTGTTTTTGTCAACTTCCTGTATCCAACATTGACTTGTGGTTACTGCCTGTCCCCAAAGCAGACTTTGGTTCGTTGCTGTGTCTCTAGCATCTAGAACGCCTTCTTTGTGCCTGGCATTCAATTTAGCAAACCTTTTCTGAGGCTTTCACACCAGTTCTCTCTGCTGAGAGTGTCTCACCCTTTTTTCCCATCATTCTTTAGGACCCAGTAGGAAGCCTCCCTCCTTGGTGAGGTTGTCCCAGGATCTCCTCGTTCTAGGCAGCCACTCACTGTCTTTTGCCCTCTGGTTGTCCTCATCCCGAGCCCTGAGGGCTGTACCAGAGCAGGCCTGCTCTGACTCACTGCAGGCTCCCTGGCATCCCCTGGCTCAGAAGAGTAGGTGCTCAATGTTGGCTGAACGTCCCTCCCTGCGGCTCTCTCTCTACTTGTTCCTGCACCTGTCCTGCCTGAGGCCTTGGTGTGGACTGCTCCCTCTGCCTGGAAGGCTGTCCCCCACTCTGTCCGCCTGGCGAGCTCCTACTCATCCTTCAGGTCCCAGCACAGGCTCTGTCCTCTATGACGGTGGCTCTCTCCCCACCGGCCTCTCCCCTGATGACTGTCCTAGAGGAGCAGCCATCTGGGCCCCAGTAAGTCTTCCACATCAGATTAGGAACCCCTTGAGGGTAGGTCTGTCATCTTGGGGTCCCCAATACCAGCCCAGGACGTGTGGGTCAAGAGCACAAGGCTGCCCGGAGGCCCTCATCTCCCTTCTCCCTCCAGGCCTTTGCCTCTGCTCTTCCCCCCACCTGGCGACCTTTTCTTCTCCACTAGCAAACTCCTTCTTCTCTTTAAGGTCCCAGCTCACACATCACCTCCTCTGTGAGGTCCTTCCTGATTCCTCAGGTGGTTTATGTCTCTCTCATCTGGGAACCCTCTGCCCCGTCCTGCCCCCGACCCCGCTCTGCCCAAACCCCAACACATCCTGACCACCTGGGTAGTGACCTGGACACTGGGGACCCCGGAAGGCAGGACCTGCGTCTGACCCATCTCCATGTCTCCAGCAATGCTGAGTCCCCAGTCTCCCTAGACATTTGCTGACTGGCTGCAAAACACAGAGAAAACCCCTCTGACCTTGGGCCAGGGCCCCACCCTTCTTTCTCCTCCCACCTGACTTCACATCTCCTGCCCTCCAGGGCCTTCAAGGCCTACTGTGACTTCATGCGGTTGGCTTGGGAAAGGCAATCCGGGTCGTTGCCCATGGCAACCAGGTCTTTCATGTCCACTATGATTTTAAGGACCACAAGCCCTTTTGCACCTACCATGCCCTCTCCACCTACCAGATCCTCAAAGCCTGGCATGTCTCCAGCATCCACGGAACCCTCGATGTCCACAGTGCCTCCCAAGCCTCCCACCTCCTTGAAGCCCACCCAATCGGCAATGCCCAACAGCTCCCCGGTGCCCACCAAGCCATCAGCGGCCCCCAACTCGGTCACAAGCCCAAGCAGTTCCAAGTCTACCAAGTGGGCACGTACAAAGACAGCCCCTTCTAAACAGCCTGGCAGCAAGGCCCGAGTCCACCGCAGGGCAAGAACGCCCAGCAAGGCCAGCACTGACACCAGGGCCAGCAAAGTCAGCAAGGCCAGTGGGGCAAGACGCCACCAAAGGAGGGGCACACACAGCCGGGGCCGAACTCCTGGCAGAATGGGAAGCCACAGCTCCAAGAGGTCACCCAGCAGAGCCAACACTATGACCACGATGAGAACTCATGGTGCCACACCAGGTGTGCCCAACAGGGTGAGAACTCCTACTTCCCAGAAAAAACAGAGTGGGGGCAAGAGTTCCAGCCAGCCTAGAAACAACAACCGGGAAAGAAGTAAGAGCCAGCCTAGAAATATGAGCCAGGAGAAGAGTTACAGCCCACCAGGAGCCTCAGGCATGGGGAAGAGTTCCAGGCTGCCTAAAACCCCAAGTAGGGCAAAGAGTTATAGCCCCACCAGAACTCCCTTCAAGGAGAAAGGTTATAGCCAGTCTCCATCATCATCGAGGAGGGTGAGAAGTTATAGTCAGATGACCGCCCCTAGCAGGGAACGGAGTTATAGCCCACCTGAAGTGTCCAGCAGGGTCAAGAGTTACAACCAGGACAGTGCAGCCAGCAGGACCTGGAGTCATAGCCGGTCTAGCACCCTTAGCAGGGCCCAAAGCCACAGCTGGTCCAGCACCCCCAGCAGGACTCAAAGTCATAGCTGGTCTAGAATTCCCAGAAGAGCAAGAAGTCGCAGTCAGAAGAGAGCCCACAGTAGGATGAGAAGTCACAGTTCTGACAGAAATCACAGTAGGGCAAGAAGTCGTACCCGGAAAGGAACTCCCAGTGAGATGAGAAGACACAGCCAATCCAGAACCTACATCAAGGGAAAAAATTATAACCAATCTAGAACCTCCAGAAGGGAAAGAAGTCACAGCCAGTCTAGAAGGCCCAGCAAAGAGAGAGATCACAGACGATCTAGAACACCCAACAAAGACAGAAGTCACAGACAATCTAGAAGCCCCAGCAAGGAGAGAGGTCAAAGACGATCTAGAAGCCCCAGCAAGGAGAGAGGTCATGGACGAACTAGAATACCCAGCAAGGAGAGAGATCCCAGACGATCTAGAACCCCCACCAGGGAGAGAAGTGGCAGACGATCTAGAACACCCAGCAAGGAGAGAAGCGGCAGACGATCTAGAACACCCACCAGGGAGAGAGGTGGCGGACGATCTAGAACACCCAGCAAGGAGAGAGGCGGCGGACGATCTAGAAGCCCCAGCAAGGAGAGAGGTGGCGGACGATCTAGAAGCCCCAGCAAGGGGAGAGGCGGTGGACGATCTAGAAGCCCCAGCAAGGGGAGAGATGACATACGATCTAGAACACCCAGCAAGGAGAGAAGTGGCAAGCAATCTAGAACACCCAGCAAGGAGAGAGGTGGCGGACAATCTAGAACACCCAGCAAGGAGAGAGATCCCAGACGATCCAGAACCCCCAGCAGGGAGAGAAGTGGCAGACGATCTAGAACCCCCAGCAAGGAGAGAGGTGGCAGACAATCTAGAACCCCCAGCAAGGAGAGAGGTGGCAGACAATCTAGAACCCCCAGCAAAGACAGAGAGCATAGCCGATCTGGAACCTCCAGCAAAGAGTCAGATCACAGCCAATCCAGAACCTCTAGCAAGGAAAGAGATCACACTCTAACCAGAACCCCCAGAAAAGAGAGAGATGGCAACCGATTCAGAACCCCTAGAAAACAGAGAGATCATAGTCGATACAGAACCTTCAGAAAAGAGAGAGATCACAACCAACCCAGAACATTCAGAAAAGAAAGAAATCATAGCCGATCTGGAACTCCTCTTGTGGAAAGAGATCACAACCTATCTAGAACCTCCAGCAAGAGAAGTCACAGCAGATCTCAAACCCCCAGTGAGGAGAGAGACCAGAGCCAATCCAGAACATCAAGCAAGGAGAGAGACCATAGCCGACCTAAAAATCCCAATAAGGAGAGCAATCCTAGTCAATCTACAACCCTCAGAAGTCTCAGCCAGAAGAATTCCACCAGCAGGGCACACAATCCTAGTCAGAATGGAACACCTAGGAAGACAAGGGGCCACTCCCCCTCTAGATTTCACAACAGAGCCCCAATTCCATGCCACGATGACACTCAAGGCAATGCCACCATCTCTAAAACTGCCTCACCTGGAGAGAGGTCCTCATCGTCTTCTTCCAAGCTGGCATAGCCCCCAGTCTCAGCTGGCTCACGGGTCTCTGTCATGGCCAGGGGACAGGACAGGAGACAGGAGCAGAGCAGCAGCTAGGTAGCAGCCCTCCCCGGCCAGCTCTTCACAGCCACACCTAGGTCACAAGTTCTCCAGTGCAAGATGTTGGCAGGTAGAGCGGGATGCTGCACAGGGGAAGAAAAGGCCTGCGGTGACTCAATAAATTTTTACATAACATCTGCCTCCCCAGGCCCAGCTGTGTGCTCAGTGCTAGGGGAAAGGAAAAGATCACCCCAGTTCTTCTAGAGATCTTAATTTCCCCATTTGGGCAAAAAGGTGTCAGTGGCATGAGGAAGGGTAACATCCCAATATTTAGCAGCAGATATCAGCACGGGCACCGATAGAACTGAGTGGAACACGGTCCTATACCAGGAATTCACTATTTAGCTGCCGGTTTGTGAGAAAGTCTGGGCCTGGGGGAGGGTCCAAAGCTGTAGCTGGTGGTAGGGATTCCTTAATGGAGTGGTGATCTAACAATCAGCCCAGAAGGACTTCGGTATTTAAACGAGTGGTATGACAGCACTAGTTTGTGTCAGCCCTAGTTCTATACCTTGGCAAGGTCATGTCTTGCTCTGAACCCTAAATCTGCCATATTCCAGCTATGTAGCCTCAAGCAAAGGACTTAACTTTTCCAGCCTGTTTCCTTCTCAGTACAAAAGGGCTCCCAGGGCTTAACCCACGTAGTCCTTATAAGTATGTTGAGAGATTACCACCTCCTTTGTACACGAGGAAACTGAGGCACAGCGAGGATTAACAAGTAGTTCAAGGTCACACCAACTAGTTGGTAAGTGAACTAGGATTTGATGTTACCCTATCTCTCATAAAATGAAACCTAGACTGACAAAACTTTTTGAAGATTCAGTGGGCTCATTCAATATAAACTGGTGGTATGTGGCAGAAACTCCATTAACTGGCTGTTAACACCCCTACCCACAATGCTTTCCATAAACCCCAGCCATTCCTGACTCACCTCTCCCTGCACATGACTTTTCATATCTGTGGGTCTTAGCAAATCCTACTCTTGCTGTCTAGAATGTCCTCCTTTCCCCTTGTCTTCCTGGAGAACTCCTATTTACTCTCCAAAGCCTACCTCAAACACAAGAACCTCTGTACTTCTTCGAGCCCAAATATCATCTCTACCTCTGCCAAGAAGCCTTCTCTGACTCTTTTCCTTCCTAAACCCTCTTCACCAATACCTCCCTACACACACACACAGCAATTCTTTTGGCAATTCTTTTGTCTTCCGTTGCACTCCTTGGCAGTAAAGAGCCCGGAAGAGCAAGTTAGTGAAAGCCTTGGCAGCCTCAGCTACACCTCTTTAGGCTAAGACTTGTGATGGGTACTGGGTATACACTGGTGGAAAATACACAATCCCTTTAAAGCCTGGAAGTCAAGTTTAATGCTGGGGACTAAAGAAGAAAAAAAAAAAAGGTGAAGCCTGGAGAAGGCAGGGGCATGGGGGCGGGGGTAACTGGTAGCAATGGCGTGGGGAGCTTTCTAAAGACACCTGGATCTGGGCTTTAAGGACAGGAGATTCATAACTGGTAGAGGAGAGTTGTCATAATACCCTATTACTTGTAGGGTACCTCTATTTTGGGATTTCAACTTTATCCCAGGATAAATTTGCCAGATTTCGTAAATAAAAACAGACCATGCCTGGTTAAATTTTAACTTAAGATAAACAGAAAATTATTTAATATACATAGGTTTCATTCAATGTTTGGGACAAATTTTTTTTTTTTTAAGATTTTTTACTTATTTGACAGAGAAACACAACTAGAGAGGGGACACAAGCAGGGGGAGTGAGAGAGAGAGAAGCAGGCTTCCCGCCAAGCAGGGAGCCCGATGTCGGACTCGATCCTGGTCTCCAGGATCATGACCTGAGCCGAAGGCAGTCGCTTAACCAACTGAGCCACCTAGGCGCCCATGGGACAAATATTTCTAAAAGGTTATTTATCTGAAACTCAAATTTAACGGGAGGTTCTATAGGTTACCTGGCAACCACATACTAGAGACAATCAGGACTTCCCCGTGAGATTACCAGGGGACATTGCTCACCAGTCTAGCCTACCTTCCCCAAACCCACAACACACAAGGACCTTCCAGAGCATTCCAGATGTCAAGTGGGGGCATTCTTTGATGCACAAATCCCATTCCTACAACGACTATGGGGGCCGTACTGGCTTCCACAATTTTAAAAGGACACAAATGAGACTCCCTCACTACCACAAGGAACACACTGTGCCTAGACCCCACCAAATCCTGAACCTACAGCAACCAACTCCCAAGATGCCCTGCATGAACATAATAGGCACCTGTTCCCACAATGCTAAGGTAAGGAGGCCAGAGCAAAGCCTTACACCGGACAATAAGGACCAGTCCCCACAATGCCTTGAGACAATCCATCCCAGGATGCTTCGGGTCTATAATGACCACCTTCCAAGGCGTAATGCGTCGAAGCATTCCGAGCATCCAGGATGCTCAGCGGAAGGTGTGTGACAAAAGGGGCCGGTTCCCCACAAGGAGCTAGGATAATGCTTCCCAGAATGCACTAGGCCCATAACGACTAGCCGACCGCTTCCCACAATGCCTTAGAGCGGAGCGTCCCGTTTCCCCAGGATGCTCTAGGACGGCACGGAGCCACGTTGGGGGAGAAAAGGGAGACTGGGTCTCGCCCTCCGGCCATCACCGGCCAAGACAGCTGCCTGCTCGCCCCGGTGACGGGAGCCGTCACTCCCATCATGCAGCGGTGCCCTAGCGCCCGCTTCCCAGCATGCCCCGCGCACCCCTATCCCGGACACTCACCGGCGCTAGCTGCCCCGGCGCTGGCTCGGCGGCGGCGGCTGCACGCCTGGGCTCTGCGCCTGCGCTGCAAGTCGGGTAGCGGCGTGAAGAGGCTAGGGCGCTTGCGCGGAGAGATGGACCATTCCCGTCGCACTGTGGGAATAGGGGCTCTCGGAGTTGGGCCGTCGACAAGGCCCGCGCAGGGGGTTGCGGGCTTTGCCCCTCGCTGTTCGGGTTTACTTGGTACAGTCCGCGGCAAAACGGAACAAGAAACTGCAAGGCTTGCGCGTGCGTGAGCGAGCAGGAATGCGCTTTCCAGAAAATGGGATGAGCTAGGGAATGGGAGCGCCAGCTAGGCTTGGATCCTGGGCTTGAGGTTTGCTAATTTGCATAATCGTAGTGAGGGACAATAGGAGCCCTACGGCGCTGAAGGGATTATTTGCATATTCCCCGAGAGGCCGTACTCCTGAACGCCGTGATTAGCATATGGGGGGGGCGGCTTGCGGGGCGCTCCTGAACAAAGCGCATGCCCTGAGGAATTGCGGACTAGCGCTGCGCGAATAGCCTTTTAGTTGGCATCAATTTGCACCCCAAGAGAGGGCACAAGGGCCAAGACACTTACCAACCTTCACAAGCGACCCCCCCCCTCAGCGTATTTACTGATCTCTTCTGTGCCAAGCCCTGTGCTGGTGGGCACTGTGGTTTCCGCAGTAGACAAGACACACCTGGCTCCTATCCCCATGGCACCCCAAAGGAAGTAGAGCCACAAAAGTCAGAACCACAACCCAGAGTGGTCAAACTTGGGATGAGTGAGTATAGGAAACTGTGAGAGCCAGAGGAGGTGCCTGCGCCAGCCTGGAAAGGCTTCCAAGAGGTAGTGATCTTTAAGCCAAGGATAAATAGAAGCCAACTAGAATAGTTTTTGTGGCAGAGGGAACAGCAAGGGTAGAAGCCTACAGGCAAAAAGTAGTGCATGGTTTGATTAAGAAAGTGGTAGTAGCCAAGTATGCCTGAAACACAATTAAGAGAGAGAAAAGTCTCCTACAGGTGAGGTCAAGAGCTCAGACTATGCTGACGGTATAGGAAGTTATTGCAGCATTCCGGACTTCCTGGAATTGACTCAGATTCCAGCTCAGAACTCTCCAGTGAGCACCCATTACACTTAGAAAAAATCCGAACTGTATCATGGCTCAGGGGCTATACACATGCTCTGCCCCTACTTGCCTCTGACTTCACTCTCCTCTCTTTATCCACTCCACAGTCTAGCTCCTCTTCGCCTCAAACACTGTAATCTCCTTAGCACTTCAGGTCTTTGCCCTCGCTATTTCCTTTGCCTGAAAATGCTTTTCCCTCTGCTCTTTGAATAGCTGGTCTTATGCTCATTATTCATTTCTTGGTGTCAATCAGACAGGTTCTTTTTTAAAGATTTTATTTATTTATTTGACAGAGAGACAGCGAGAGAGGGAATAGGAGCAGGGGGAGTGGGAGAAGGAGAAGCAGGCTTCTTGCTGATCAGGGAGTCCAATGCGGGGCTTGATCCCAGGGTTCTGGGATCATGACCTGAGCCCAAGGCAGTTGCTTAACGATTTAGCCACCTAGGCGACCCAGACAGGCTCTCCTTGATCTTTCAAAGATGTCACTCCCAGATATGCTTTAGAGAAGTGAGTGGGATTGTGGATAAAGCAGGTTTGGCCATGAGTCAATAGTTGTGGAAGCTGGGGTAAAGGGTGCAGGGAACTTCACTGTCCTGTCTGAGAAGTTTTCCATAATAAGTTAATAATACCCTACATCCCCTTACGCTGCATTTTATCTTAAGGGTACTTATGGCAACCTGAAATTTATAGAGTTTTCTGCTTCCTTGCTACAGTCTGTTTTCCTCATGAAAGCTTTGTGAAGATTAGAATGGAGTCACCCTTTAACTTTGGGTCCTCAGTGCCTAGAACGGGATCAAGTTTCAGATTAGTACTAAGGCATCTAGAACACCTAACATTTTCTTGTTTTATTCACCATGGCATCTTTACATCTTTGAACAGCATCTGGCACAAAGTAAGAGGTCAATATATTTCGTGGTCTAAAATTAGAATCACTCATCTAAAATTTAGTTGAGGGGCGCCTGGGTGGCTCCACTGGTTAAGTGGCTGCCTTCAGCACAGGTCATGATCCCAGGATCCTAGGATTGAGCCCCACATCGGGCTCCCTGCTCAGCTTCTCCTTCTCCCTCTGCCTGCCACTCTGCCTACTTCTGCTCTCTCTGTCAAATAAATAAAATCTTAAAACAACAACAACAACCAAAAAAAAAAAAAAACCAAAACAACTTAGTTGAATGAATGAGGGGTCAGGAATGCCAGGCTAAGGAGGTTTGACTTGACCTTGAGGTGAGAGGTTTTGAGCAGAGCAGGGTCAGGTGCTGCCAGAGAGAGATGTGAGTCATTGAAAGGTCCTTTGGAGATTGATGTCAGGGGTAGGGTAAACCAAGGGAAGGATCCGAGCCATTGGCTGGGGATGGGGTAGCTCAGTGGCTACTGAAGAGACAAGACTCAGTGACTTTTGGCTGATAGAGTGGCCAGGAAAAAAAACCAGATTTCTTGGAAGAGGGGAGGTGCCCTTGAAGATGTAAGGACCCTCTCCTGGCTTATACTTATGTCCACCAGCAACCATCTTACTCCTCTTCCTCCTCCCTCCCTTAGTTCAGTTCCCCTCCCAACATAGTGCAGCTTTGGGCAGAGGGACAGACACACAGCCACCTCAGACACTTGTTCTCTCCTCAGTTTAATGGTGGTTAGTGGGATTGCCAAACCCCCTCCCCATACCCCTCCCTGTACAAAATGTGGGTTTTTTTTTTTTTTACAAGAAAAAGGGGGCAAAAGCCAGGAATGAGGGGAGGAGGGGTGCAATCTGATATTTTCATACAGATTTTTAATTTTTTTAATATATTATATATAAAACCATAGAGACCAATGCACCCCCCCCCAACTCCTTTCCCTCTCCCTGGAGGGCCTGGAGGAGAGATGGGGAAGGCCCCTCCAAGGAGTGGGTGGACAGAGAGACAAAAATGGATAGGACAGATATGGGGGGAGGAGGTGGAAGGAAGGAGAGCCCAGGAACCTGGGGATTGGAGAAAAGGGTTGGGGCTGTCTCCCTCACCGCCCCCATCAAAGTTATGACACAAAGACACAGAATCCCTGTTTCCATGCCCTCCCCCCACCCTTATGCCCACCGTGCAAACATGGCTTTGCAAAGAGGTGCCCAGAGCTCTGTGGAACTCCTACAATGGCTGGCATGGGGTCTGGGACCCCCAAAGAAATCTGTGTTCCCCTTCCCTGCCCACCCCACCCTTCCCAGAATCTGACCCCCTCCCCACAAGACCTGGTTCTGCAGCCTAGGGGTCCTGGCTTTCCCCCAGTTATCTTTCCCCAACCCAATCCCTACTGCCCTCCCTGGACTTAGGGGGTCTGGACCTTTGGCCCCTGCCCCCTGGAGGGCCCAGACCTCTGGGCCCTTGCTTCTGGCCATTGCAGAGACCCGGGATCCGACACCCCCATCCCTGCCCAAGCGTCTGAGGTGTTAGTGGTGGGGGGAGAAACCCACCATCCCAGACTCTGGTAAATGTCTTTGCAGCTGGCAGTGGGGTGGACCCCAGACCAGGACCAGGCCCAGGCCTGGGTGGAGGTGGGGTCAGATGAAGAATTCTTCTTTCCTCTTGTGTCCATCGCTGCCATTGAGAAAGGCTTCTCTTGCTTCTCCCTGCTCATCCAGGCCACTGGCCTCGTGGGTCAGATAGGAGCCTGAGGGGTGACAGACCCCCAGGAAGAGGCGACATATATGTGGAGTTGGACAGTAATATACAGGAAGAGGAAGACAACACACACCAGGCGAAGAGAGGGAGAAACAGAACATATAGGGAGACGGCATTAAGTCCAGGGGATAGCAAAACAGGGGCAGAGAAAGAGGTAAAAGCAGAATTAGGAAGACTCCAAAATTTCACAGAAAGACCACCCGTATCTGTTCTCTTGGCGGTGGCCCCTTGCTCTGCTCCCAACGAATCCAACAATTAGGAAGATAAATTGCTTTATTCAAACCCCGGCCCTGATTCGCCTTCAACGTTTCACCCCTTTTAGGGCCGAAAGGTCCGCCCTTTCGGAATCTTGGCCTCAGGTCCCTGTAGATTTCGAACCCAGGATCTAGGTTCCGCTCCCTTATCACCTTGGCTGTACGCCCGCCCTCTTTCCAACCCCGCTCTAGGCCACGCCCCTTCCGGATCCCACAACCAACCACGCCCCTCGCTGAATTCCGACCCCACCCCCACTCACCCTTCTGCCGTACTGAGCACCAGACCATGCCCACCAGCACACATATGATCAGAAACACCAGTAGCGCCAGGATGCCGCCCACAATGGCGTAGGGCACCGACGTCTGGGCCTCTACCACCGCACCCGGGTCTGCCAGAGAGACAGGGCGCAGGTCATCAGAGGACGGTCGCTGCCCCGCCCCATCGCTGCTGATCTCTTAAACCCTCCACAAAACTAACCGCGATTGTACCTGCCACGCACCTCAAATTACTGCCACTCCTGGCCCCTTGTCCTGGCTCCACTTTTTCCTCATGCTCCGCTTCCACAAATAATGCGTGCGTGTCTGTTTTTACACCTCCTGACCCAGCCCACGAGTCCTTTTGCCAGTACTATCCCACTATTCCTCCCCCCACTCCACTCCTCAAAGAACAGAAAGAGTACATCCCTTTTCTTTCGACTCCTGTGACCCACAGAACCTCAGGTCCAAGTCCCTTCCCATCTTGTCTAAAACTCTCCATGTATTTAAAACGCTGAGCTAGGGCCCAACAACTTCCAAAATTCCTGCTCCACCGTCATAAGGGCTAAACACATAACACTTATTTTGTGCTAGTGGCCATTCCAACCACTTTATATATTTAGCTTATATACTCTTCACAGCCCTATGAGGTAGGTGCTATTGTTTATTTCCACTTTACCAGTGAGGAAACTAAGCGCAAAGTTACCCACAATAGGACGCTGTAGAGCCCAGTGTGAACCCAGTCAGTCTAACTCCAGGAATTCTGTTGGCTGTTGACGCCAAGGGATCACCCTTTGCAGAAGCCCCTCGAAACCCCCTGCGGGAGCTGGAACAATCCAAAGCAGCTTGCCCATTCCCAAGGCCCCGCCCCACCCAGGACTCCCGAAGACCACCTCCGAGGCCCCGCCCCTGCCTTGAGCCCCGCCCCCAGGCCGGCCGCGGCCGGCCCTCACCGTAGACCACGAGTACATAGAGCGCCCTCGCGTGGCCGTGCTTGTTCGACGCCTCGCAAGTGTAGGTGCCATTATCTGCTGATACCAAGCCTGGCAGCGTTAGCGTCTCCCCGACCGCCTCGGCCCTCTCTGGCAAAGACTCATTGCCACGGTTCCAGCGGATCTGGTTTGGCCTGGGCATGAGTAGAGTATAGTGAGAGTTTATATATATATATAGGTGCCATTATCTAATTCTGACCTCTCAGTAATCTAGATAAGTAGCATCTCCAAATAAGAGTGTCCCCTATCCTTCCAATAAAACCTGCAGTCCCGGGCCCAGCTTCCACCCAACACCAGTCTCAAGAATTCTAGCCTCCCGCCCCTGCCTGTTCCACCGTCAGAATCCATGAGTCCAGGTCCTGACAGTTTCCTTCCTCAAGATACAAAAGTCCAAACCCCAGACTCGTCTTCCTGCAGGACCCCTCAGTTCACCCAGTCCCCTCTTTCTAGAGACATCGGTGTCCAGGTCCCCGTCTTCTTCTTGTCAGGACCCAGGAATCTCGGGTCTCGGAGCTCACCTGGGGTTCCCCGATACAGCACACGTTAGCACCAGCGTGTCTCCCTCCCTCACCACAGCTTGGGAGGCATGGATCCGGGCCGTGGGAGAGTCTGTGGGTGGAAGTGAGATGGGAGTTGTGGCCCGGTTCATCACGCGGGGCTGGAAAACCTCCTGGGGGCAAGCGGCTGGCGTTGGGACCCTCTGGTACTTCCCCCCCCCCCCGTCTGGGTCCCGGCCCATCCGGCACTTACACTGCACGTCCAGCACGTACTGCGTCTGCTTGCTGTGTCCTGAGGGCAGCGCCTGGTTCTGCGCCTCGCAGATGACGATACCGCCGTCATCCTTGCGGTCCACACGAAACCGCACTGTGCTCGCCACGCTCCAGACCTTGCCATTTTCCTGGCCGCTGCTCACTCCTGCCAGGAGGGGCGGGGAAGCTGTCAGGCCAGGGTTCTGGCTCCGCCCTCCGAGGGGGGATCCTCCCCGCCCCCTTGGCCCAAAGCGCAGCAGGCCTTCTGCCAGGCTCCGCCCCCTACGCCCAGCCCGAGCTCCCAGGCCTCCAAGCCACGCCCCTCCCCGAGCCCAGCCCATCGCCCAGGTGCCGCGTCCCAAAGCTCCTCCCTCTTTCACTCTCACACCTTCTCCTCTATCAATTCATTCCACAGTTGCATAATGAGTGACAGTGTCCCCCCGTAAGTTCTCCAAGCCCCGCCTCCTCTCAGTCCCACCTCCCCGCCGGCACCTCTCCTCCCGCCCGCCTCCCACCCCAACCCCTGGTGGTACCTTTCAGCTCCTTGCGGTCACGGTACCAGCGCAGGACCGCGGCAGGGCGGGACCGCGGAACTAGACAACTGAGCTCCACCTCGCCTCCCTCAACCGCCTGCTCCCGAACCTCCACCACTGGATTCTCTGGGGCCACTGCCGTAGGGAGGAAGGGATAAGGGGGGGTTAGCGGAGGCACGAGGTGGACTCAAAGTAACAAGGGGTGGACCAAGGGTCCCTGGTGGCAGAGGTCAAACCCAGGCTAGAGGCCAGGAAGACCCGCCGTGTTTACCGGGGCCAGGTGTCCAGGAAATTAAAAACAACCAGGTGAAAAAATCAAGTCTCAGGATAAGAAGGGAGCAGAGAAGAATGGAGGAGGGGATGAGTCTGAGGAAGGGGAGGCGTTACCCAATACAGTGAGCGTGGCAATCTGGTGGTGGGTATCCTCTGTGTACAGCTGGCAGAAGTAGCCCCCCTCGTCCTCCAGGCGGGCATCTGAGAGCCGGATCCGCACGCGGCGGGGGGAGAACTCCTCAAGCTGGAAACGCTCATCCTTCAGGGCTAGACAGAATAAACAGGAAGGGATGAAACTAGGGAATTCTGGCCTCAGGGATCCCGCCCTTCCACCAGGAGCTGAAAGACCAGCGTTCTGCATCCTCCCTCCAGCCAGCCATACCTATGCGTCTAAGGGACCCACCTAGTTACTCTCTTGGGGACCCAGAATAATTCAGGCCTTCCTGCCCACAGGACTAGAAGTGCAGACCCCTAGCTCCATGCTCTGTCAGGACCCAAGAATCCACACCCTCCACTCTGTCCTCTTTGAGGACACAGAGGTCTAGCTCCAGGGCTCCTCCTTCAAGACTCAAGATTCCCCACCCCAGCACTCACCCCTGGTGCCATTGAAGAAGAGCGTCTGCCGTGCAGGGTTCTGAATGACAACGATGGACCCATCGTACTGGTGCAGACGGCAGGTTATCTCGGCCACCCCTCCCTCAGCCACGGTCACATTCTCGGTCTGTACTTCCTGTCCAGCCCCTGCACCAGCAGACAGAGAAACTCGCTGAGGGCTGCAATTCAGTCTTTTCTCTCTCACTCTGTTTCTCTCCCACCCAAACCACCAATCTCTTTCTTCCCCTCTCATTCAGTTCATTGCAGCCGATATTTTCTGAGGGCTGGACTCTGGGAGATGAAGAAAACCTGTCTAGAGGGGCTGCAATCAAGATCCAGTAGTATGTGCTCTAATGGGGGCAGCACGGGGCAGCACGGGACACATCAGGAGCCCAGAGGAAGGGGAGAGCCTAAGGCCACCGAGGGAGATGGGTGATCAGAGAAGGTTCTGGAGGGAAGTTCCCCTAGATCCAGATCTTAGAGCCAGCAGGAGATCACCAGATGTGGGAAGGTGCCCATCTTTCACACCTGGGCACACATTGGAGTCTGTCTGCAAAGAAGGCCACAGTTTTCTTCCCATCCCTGTGCATGTCCTTTGTAAGTTGACTTTGTTCCTCCTCTCATTCAGGAGGCACTCTGGCCCTGTGAATCCAAGTATGCCCTGTGACTTGCCTTGGCCAATAGAATTTCCTAAAAAATGGCGTCATTTGAGTTCTGGAGTCCAGGCCTTGCAGCTTCCATTCGTGCCCTCCCGCTGTCCTGAGACCATCAGGTGAAGATGCCCAGACTAGCTTTCTTGAGGACAAGGGACCGCATAGAGAGCAATACCAACTGCCAGTCGTGAGTGGGTGATTCCCCAGGTGACTGCAGCCACATGAGTGATACCAGCTGAGACCAGAACTGCCCAACAGATTCAGTCCAAACCGCTGACTCCCAGAGTCATAAGCAAAAAACACGACTGCTGTTTCAAGCTATCACGTTTTGGAGGGTCTATTACACCGCTAAAGTTCACTGGTACAACACACGATGGGGCTACCTTTCCTAGGATCCCTTGTACTTAGCTGGGGCCATGTGACTGAGTTCTGGCCAATGGGATGTAGGTGGAACAGAGACACCCCTGCCAGCTTGGCTCCTGTTGCTCGAGATCCTTCTTGCTGGCTGAATGGAGAGGACCCTAAGACCCTGCCTTAGGAGGACAGGATCACAAGCTGGAAGGAGCCCAGGGCCCTGACTGACTGCCCCTCATGACCTGCTGGCAAAAGAAATTCACTATTTTGTTAAGCTGTTGAAATTTCAGGTCTCATGTTATTGCAGTTAACCTACCCTGATTCATCCATCACAGGAACAAGCCAGGGGATTAGTAAGGGGGTATTTTCAGCAGAGGCAGCAGCCCAGAGTGGAGCTCAGAGCTAGGGTTAATCAGCATCAGCATCAGCATTGTCATGGTCATCTTCAAAATAAAATAACCACATAGCGGTAGCTAGTGTGTATTAGGCACTTGTGGTATCAGACTCTGCAAAGGGTATCAGCTATACAACTTCCATTCCTCATCACAATACCTGGATAAGTTGGGCACTATTATCAATCCCTAGGTTTTTAAGATTCCCATTTGAGAGATGAGAAAATTGGTTCAGAGAGAGAAAATGACTTGCTCAAGGTAACCGTCAGAGGGGGCAGTGGGGGTGGTGGGCAGGATCTGCATCTATAACTCTCTAATTCCATAGTTTGCTTCCACATCCCCTCCTGGCTGTCTAGGAGGAAGTAACTGTGTGCAGTACTGGGGAAAGGATGTGGGATGTGCTAGTGAATGGCCACAAATGCCCAGCTAGGAGATGAGTTTCATCCTGAAGGTTGGTGGAGGGAGGGTTTTGGGTTTTGTTTTGTTTTTTGAGATTTTATTTATTTGACAGAGAGAGAAGGAGCACACAGGCAGGGGGAATGGCAGAGAGAGAAGGAGAAGAGGCTCCCCACTGAGCAGGGAGCCTGATGTGGGACTTGATCCCAGGACCCTGGGACCATAAGCTGAGCCGAAGGCAGTTGCCCAACCAACTGAGCCACCCAGGTGCCCCTGGAGGGAGGTTTTTGTTTTTGTTTTTTTAAAGATTTTGTTTTATTTTTTTTTATTTGACAGTGAGATCACAAGTAGGCAGAGAGGCAGGCAGAGAGAGAGGAGGAAGCAGGCTCCCTGCCGAGAAGAGAGCCTGATGTGGGCCTCAATCCCAGGACCCTGAGATCATGACCTGAGCTGAAAGCAGAGGCTTTAACCCACTGAGCCACCCAGGCGCCCTAGGAGGGAGGTTTTTAAACAGGAAAAGTGCCATAATCAGATTGAGTTATTTATCTTTAAACATGGGATAACTATAGCTTCATGTCTCTTATATTCTGGCCCATTCATTCGAGTGTTTCCTGAGTGGTAGGTTATGTGTTTAGGGGCTGGGTGCCCAGAGATGAGTCAGATGAGATCCCTGCCCTGGAAGGCCTTCCAGATTTATGGGGAGGTAGACACAAATCACTGTAATAGCCCATCAGAAGTGTTATGTTCCCTGTAAGAGGGCTAGGTAACCTGATTTGGATGACGAGGGGTAGAAAAGATTAATTCTGGAGGATGGAGGCAGAGACAGCTAGTTTTCTACCCAGCATCCAAAATTCCCTTTTCTTCTTAGTAAAAGAACCCTGATTGTATTTATGGATGCCCTATGTCCAGCAGAAAAAGATATTTCCCAGACTCCCTTGCAGCTAAGTGAGGCCAAGTGATAAGGTTTCATCCAATTTGATATAAGGAAAAGTAATTTCTCCAGTAATTCATGTGGTAATTTTGGGATGACTTTCTAAAGGGGACGAGTCCTTTTTCTTCCAGGTCACCTTTATGCTGCCTGAAACTAGGATGTGATGCCTGGAGTTCTGGCAGCCATTTTGACAAGAGGACAAGGGCAGTAGGGATGGTAGAACTAAGATCTGCAAGGTGTCTGAGTCTCTGGTAATGATGTGGGGCTGCCTCAAAAGTGCCGGCTGCCTACTCTTGGACCTCCCTTAGGTATGAATATGAAGCTTTGTGTATTTAAGCCACTATTAGGGGTTAATTTAGCACCTCCCAGAATATCCAGCTTAACAAGTCCAATCCTGGCCCTAAATATTTTCCTCCCCATGTTTTCTCAATCTCAGTAAATATCACAACCATTCATCCAGTTGCTCAGGCCTAAAAACCTTTCCCTCACTTTGACATCCATTCCACCAGCAAGATCTATCCATCTACCTCTAAAACATACCCCAAAGCTATTCATTTTTGTTTATCTCCTCTACCACCACTCTAGTCTGATGACACCATCTGTTACCTTGGTCTTCAAGAGTTACTCATGGGGGCGCCTGGGTGGCTCAGTTGGTTAAGTGACTGCCTTCAGCTCAGGTCATGATCCCGGACACCGGGGATTGTGTCCCACATCAGGCTCCCTGCTCAGCAGGAAGCCTGCTTCTCCCTCTCTCACTCCCCCCGCTTGGGTTCCCTCTCTGGCTGTGTTTCTCTCTGTCAAATAAATAAAATCTTAAAAAAAAAAAAAAAGAGTTACTCATGGGACTCTCTGCTTCCATGCCTGCCTCCCCTCAGGCTATTCTCCACACACAGCAGCCAGATGGATTTTTCAAGAAGGTAAATCAGATCAAGTCATCTCTTTGCTTAAGATGCTCAGAAGGCTGCCCATGAGACTGAGGATAAAATCTGGCCTCCTTCCCTGAGCCTTCAAGGCGCTATGGACCTGGCCCCTCCTCGACCGCAGCTCCAGCTACCCTCCTGCTACTCCCTTCACTCCAGGCTCCTTGGCCTTGATGTTCCTCAGACTCACTGAGCTTTATGCCACCTCAGGGCCCTTGCACTTCCCTCTGCCTGGCATATTCTTCGCCCTTGATCTTCCCACAACTGCCTCCCTCCTGCTGTCTGTTGGGTCTCTGCTCATATCCACACCTGCTTAGGGAGACCTCCACTCACATCTGGTCCCTCCACCTCCAGAACACTTTTTCTGCTGTTGCCACAGGTTCTATTTCTTCTACAGAAATGTCCCTGAAGTTATTTTGTTAATTTGCTTACTAGGTGATTGTGTCTGCCCCCCATCACTGGAATACACACCCCACAAAGGCAGGGGTGTCAGCCATTGGTTTTACTGCCATACCCCTAGTGCCTGGATGTCTGCCTGAGACTCTGTCCGTGTCTGGGAGATGGAAGAATAAACAGCTTGTGTCAGGCAGGATTTCGTTTCGACCTCATGACGACTTTGTGACATCATCCTTCTACTCCTAAACACCTGAGTTGATCCCAGCTGGACCACGGGCCCTCTTAGTGACCTTGGGCAAGTGGTGTGACTTTTCTGATGCCCTTTATGTAAAAAGGGGATGATGCCAGGGCCTGAAGCCCAGGGAGCTCTTCCTGCAAAGCTGCTGTTATTATAAGTCCGGAAATATGCCCATGCACATGAAAACTTGCCTGCTGCACATTCGGTGCTTAAGGAAAAAAAAAAACAGCATCAACAAACAGAAACCATCCTGAAGCCTATTCATAGATCCTGAACCTCAGGGCTAACCCAGTGCTAGCCCCCCATTTTACAGATGTGGAGAATAAGGCTCAGGGGTCCCAGGCAAGTCAGTGGCAGAAAGAAACTCAACATCTCCTGGAGCCATCAGGACCTCTGCTATCTGTCCCCCCCAATTATCCTCCGCTCTCTGCTTCAGGGTGCACATGGGGTGAGGGTGGGGGGCTTTTGTCTTGTTCCCTCCCCCTCCTGAGGAGTCAGTAACCAACAGTGTCTGTGCCTGGAATATTAATGTCCCGGGAGCTTTTGTTTCGGGGTTGGGGGGTTGGGGGGTGGTGAGGCGGGACTTTCTGGTCTGAGAGGGCTTAGCTTTTGGGACTGGGGCACTGGCCCTTTAAACTGTGTTGACAGCCTGGAGTCGTCATGGGGATGGTGCCTGGAAAAGGGACTGGGGAGGGCTCGGTAAAGAGTGGCTGAGCAGGTGATCCGAAGAGACCCAGAATCCAGCCCTCTCTTCCCTTAGACCCAGGAATCCAGCCCCCAACTGCCTCTTCTCCCAGGATCCAGAAGTCCGGCTCCTAGCCCCCTTCTCCAGTCAGAATCCAGGAGTCTTAGCCTTCTCCTCCTTCAACCCCAGAAGTCCTGAGCCCCAGTCTTCTCCTCCCTCAAACCCAGGAGTCTGGGCTTCCAGCCCTATCCTCCTTCAGGACCCAGGAGCCAGGGGTCCAGAGTACACAGCTGCTGGATGTTTCCATGGAGACTAAACGGGGTAGGGGGGAGCACTTCCTGGGTCCTGAGTCAGCGAATACCCAAGGGAGTCTCAAGGTCATGGTTCCGGGAAGGTCACAGCCACCCTCTCCGTATCCGCTCCCTAGGGGGCTCATGGCTTCATGCCTCCTTCCCCCACTCCTCCCCTAGGGAGGTGGTACATCCCTGCGTCCTGAATGAACCCCCCCTCAGCCCCCCATCAATGGCGGAGTCCGAACATCCTAGCACAAAGCATCAATTCTTCCCCAGCTCAGGCTTGTGAAGGCGCCTGTATTCGTAGGACCTAGGCATCAGGGTCCCAGCCCCCCCTCCCTTGGAAACCTGCAGTGGGACCCCCAGCCCCTTCCTCTCCCAGGACTCAGTAGTCTGTACCTCCAGTGCTAGGCGTATGGACCCTCAACCCTCTTCTCCCCTCAGACCCAGGAGTCCAAGCCCCCAGCCCTCTCCTCCCTCTCACACACGTGTCCAGGACCCTTAGTCTACCTCAGACCCAAGAGACCCAAGAGTCTAAAACACCAGCCCCTCCTCCCTCAGGCCCAGGAGTCCTGGCCCCCAGTCTCCTCCTCTCCCGGAAACATGACTCCTAGTCCACACCCCTCAACCCTCAGAACCACCATCCTGCCTTCCCCCAGCCCCCTGCCCCCCTCCTATCGGGTCCAAGCATCAGGTGGGGGCGTAGGGGTGAGTCAGCAGCCTCACATACAAAGTGGCCCCTGTGGCTCCCACGTTCCTGGGATATTCAGAACTCCCTAGATTCCGGGCCTCGGGCCCAGCCAGGGGGTGGGAGGTTCCCCCTGGGTGTGGGGTCATGGGGGAATTCCTGCTCCCGCCCAGCACGGAAGGGCGCAAGCCTGCACTGAGCCCTCACTGTCCTATCTTGCATTCACCCCCTCCCAGGAGAGCCCAGGCTCTGTCTCTGCCCTCTTGCCCTGCTGAGAGCCTGCAGAGGAGCCTTGGGGCCTGGCTTCAGAGGACCTATGGGCCTGGGGTGGGCCTGGGGTCCACACTGGCAGGAGTCACTGGGTGCTTGGGTCTTGGTGCCACAGGCCATTGGGCGCTGGCAAGTCTGACTGTCTCTAGCCCCCCCCCACCTCCCCCACCCAGAGAGAGAAAGCTGCCTTTGTGTTCCCCAAGATGGGGACAGGCCAGGCTCGCACGACATTAACCCACCCCAGGCCCCAGCCCTGCTGTGTCTAAGGTCTTGGAATCCATTGCAGAACCTGACCCCTGCTCTGGGGACTCTAGCATCTGGCTCATGGGTAGGTGAGGGTCAGGGACAGAAATCTCCCAAGACCTGCACCCCGGGGTGACTCATACTAGGTGGAAGGTCCCCTGTTCTCAGAGGGACCTGTCAGAACTCTAACAGGGAAAAGTGAATCACTTGGGAGGAAAATATTTGGGATCAACATGCCCCCCCCTTCTACAAATCCCCCTAACTCTTAACAGTCTCTCTGTCTTGTCTTTGTATCTGGATATCTGTTTCCTCTGCTCCTTTCAGTTCTAGCTGATCCCTGTCCTGGGATGCGTGGTTCTGCCTGCGTGCATCTGGGCAGCCAAATCATCTCCCTCTTTCTCACTTCCTCTCGCCTGCCTGCCCTGGGCCCTTCTTTCCTTTGGCATAAATCTCATCATCCTTCTCCGGTATTCTTGGCAGATGTGTAAGCCAGGAAAGATAGAATTCGTTTTTGAAAGGGCATAAAGGGACCCCATCTTCCATCCCCATTCCTGCTGGCTGGCCAAGGAGAGAGAGGAAGGGGGTGACTAAGAAGAAGATGAGGTGGGGACCATGGAAAACCCCTCGGATCCGGTGGCCAAGGTCATTCAGAAATATCTAGTGATAAGGGAAGCAGAAAGGGCCCTCTGACACCATGTACTCCTGCCCCTAGCGCATGCCGTACAGAAGGGGCTCAGAGAGTGACAGGGCCTAACATAAAATTACACTAGAGAGGCCTGGTCCCTCGGCTCCCAGTCCAGAGGGCTCCCCACGACACAGAGCTCTCTCCCCCAACTTGTAAAGCCTTATACCTATGCCGTTTAATTTAGAGAAAGTTTACAGAAGAGATTAGGGTGTCAGGAAGCAGTGACTTTAAAATGAAACGAGAAACAAGCCTATGGAGCTACCTCCCAGAAATGCTGGAGAAAGGATTCCTGAACCGGATAGGCAGTCATCTTAGTCCATGTTCTGATTCTGAGACTCCATCCCATGACAGTCTAAGCTGTCAAGATTCTAGATGTCAGAGGTGACAAGATTCAAGTTCTCCCGGAGGTTCAAGATCTCAGAATTTTAAAGATGTCAAGAGGCTAGAATCCTAACGTTATCGAGGTTCTAGAATTTTAAAGGTGTCAAGATTCTAAAGACTTTGGGATTCTAGGATCCTGAAGGTATCAGTGTTTTCAGATACCCTGAGGTTCTTTGTTTACCGGACTCGTTGGTTCTAGGATTCTAGGAACCTGGTTTGGGGGCCTAAAAAAGAAAGAAAAAGAAAAACTGGGTGGCAATACAGTGAAGGTACCAGAGCGCTCATCTGGGAAACTATGGCATGTCTGCTGCAAAGACAGGAAGAAACGATGAAAGTTTCAAGCAGTGGCGAAAGACGGTAGAATAAAGCAAGGGGGCATCGCGAGACATCAGCTTTGCCCCTTACCTGGTCCTGAGCACATGAAGGCTCTGCCTCAAACCCTGCAGGGGTGGGGCCGGTGGTGGTGGTGGGGGTGTTGTAACCACACCCAACTTGCCAGAAACCCCTTGGGAGGTTGGAGCTGGAGTTCCCTTTCAGGTCACGGAGTTCAACATCCTCACTTTACAGAAAGGGGACCTGAGGCCCAGAGAGAGGAGGGTGCTTGACATCCTACCGCTGGGGCAAATGGCAGCCGGAGGGATTTAAATAAATTCAGGCCCCCAGCCCCGTGCCATCTGGCTACCCGCCTCTCCCAAATCTCTACACAGCTTCCTGCCTTTCCACTTCTCTGTGCTGCACTCCTCCTATGAGCGGCCTTCCCCACCGGGGAGGGGGCAACCTGTGGTAGGTTCAAGGCACACAGGCACTGTGAGAGTGTGAGTGTGTGGGTGACGTTTCCTGACCTTGACCCCAGCCTCAGGGTCACCCTCTCTTGGAGGTCTCTGGCTTTTCACAGAATGTGATGAGGATATGTGGATGGCTCTCTGGATGTCCTGGAGGGGGGCTTCTCTGGAAGTTATGGCCTGGGTGTGTGAATGGCTGGGGAGAAGCAGCGTTTGTGAGGCATTTGCTGAATCCACGTGTGTGCCCACATGCCAAGGTTCCTCACACACTTCCCCACACATATGCACACACACACATTTCCCTCCGAGGCCCTTCAGGGTGCCCTGTCTGACTCAATTCCTCTCCAGGGGCACGGAGGGATAAAGGGATGGAAGAATGAAGGATGGAGATGGGGGAGGTTGTAAGGGTAGAGTGGGGAGGCAGAGAGACAGGGACAGGGACACGCTGGGATGGGGAGGGGGGAGGGATAGA
>PITA01016439.1:0-46632 GCA_004023965.1 Spilogale gracilis
TCAAAAAGAAAAGAGCTCACAGAGAAAGAATTTTGATGATTTTCTCAGTGTCCTCTTTGAATAATTATCTGAGTAGTTTATGACCATACAACCTTGAACCACCCAATCTCATCGGAATAATTAGCTGAGTACTGATCATTAAATGCCTGTGAGAAAACTACCCCATACCAAGAAAAGAACCACCCCAAAATGACTAAAGGGAATAATTCAAGTTCACACATGTTTAGGAATAATTTATGTCCCTAATAGCCAGAGTTGAAGACCCCATAACTCATGGGACATCAGATAAAGTACTCAGAAAGATTCTCCTCATTAACCCTAAACATTATTCTGGTCAGCCTTACAAAGATTAAAATCAAGAACCTAAAATATCAAACTGTTTACATGTAATTTAACTGTGTCCCAGAATAAAAAAACAATATATATGTAGGGATCCAAAAATATTTAGCACTTGAAAGTTAAAATTAACAATGTCTGGCATCCAAATAATTCCCAGGCCTACAAAGAAGCAGAAAAATCTAACCCACCATGAGGAGAAAAATCAATGAAAACTGACCAAGATGTGAAAAAGATGGTAAAATTAGACAAGGACAGTAAAAGAGATATTATACCTGAATTGCATATGTTCAAGAAGCTGTGGGGTACCTGGGTGGCTCAGCTTGTTAAATGTCTGCTTTGGCTCAGGTCACGATCTTGGGGTCCTGGGACTTAGCCCCATGTGGGGTTTCCTGCTCAGGGGGGAATCTGCTTCTCCCTTCCCTCCCCTCCTCCCCCTCCATTCAGGCTCCTCTCTCAAATAAATAAATAAATAGTCTTTTTTAAAAAAGATTTTATTTATTTATTTGACATAGAAAGAGATCACAAATAGGCAGAGAGGCAGGCAGAGAAAGAAAGGGAAGCAGGCTCCCCAGTGAAAAGAGAGCCCGATGTGGGACTCAATTCCAGGACCCTGAGATCATACCTGAGCCAAAGGCAGAGGCTTAACCCTCTAAGCCACCCAGGTGCCCTAGTCTTTTTTAAAAAATCTGGAGGGAAGACTGAATATGTTTAGTAGAGACATGGAATATAAAAATATATGAGAGACACAAATTGAACATCTAGAGATTAAAAACTGCAATGTCTGAAGTGAAAAACTTGTTAGTGTTAAAGGCATATTAGACATTGCAGAAGAAAATATTAGTGAACATGAGCACATAGCAACAGAAATAATTCAAAATGAAATACAGAGGGAAAAACACTGAAAAAATGAACAGAGCATTACCAAGTTGTTGGACAACATTAATGATTACTTTAAATGAATATGGTCTAAGTCCTCTAATCACATGACAGAGATCATCACAATCGATAAAAAACAAGACTCAGCCCCTAATATCTGAATATTATGGAGAAGAGAGGGCTGGTTACACACACACAAAAGCACAAACACATATTGGTATAAAAAATGCCTTTTTGCTAAAAATATACAACATACAACATACCACAGTCCAAGCATCACTAAGATAGTATCCACGTAAATGAGTCTCTAATTCAGGTAGAAATTCGTCAGGTACACCTCTGTAGGAGACAAACTGGGATATTGGCACACTGAGCCATCCAGAGAAATCTGTAATGTTGTGGTAGGGGGAAGGGGGGAGGGATGTGGCTCACCCCAGCAAAGGAACGGTGTTGACTTGTGGCATACACTTTGGATGCTACTCCAACAAGCAATGGGAATCTGAAGGACTTGTATCCCGCACGGGCTGATGATCATAAGCAGCAGTTTACATAGCTCACTCGCATGCTCTTTACTTATTTTGGTTCTCACAGCAGCCCTGGAAATTATCCTCTCCATTTTACCAATGAACAGAGTAAAATGAACTGAGGGATTGTCATAGTACTAACTCCTAAGTTTATATTACTAGCTAAATAATCCAGAAATAATTTGATATTTATTATTGTTTGTTGCTTTTTCAACAAGTTTTCATAAAGTCCTTCACTATCTTTGACATTTAGTTTGCTTCCTTTTAAAAATTAAACCTTAATATAATTAGAAAGCAATACTTATTAGAGGAAATAGATGAAAACTTAAATATAATTTATACTCATGTGATCTCAGTAAATAGGATGCTGAAAATAAGATTTGAATTTTTCTTTATACATTTTCTCTTCTGTTTCAAAGCAAGAACAATAAAAAAGCCACTTTAGAATCCATATTTTACAATTCAAAACACAATAAAGCTCTTTTCATTTGTGAGAAAATGATAATTTTTTATTGGCATACATCTGAGGATTTCTCTCTTCATACAAAATTCACTAAACAGAAAAAGATTCTTGTCAGCTTGTGCAAGGAAAGATTATTCTCTAAACAGGTAAATTGTAACTTTTCAAACAACATTTGGGAGAAAATTTAAAATACAAATAAATATTAAGATTTTTTAATTGATAAGGATGTCATATTTATTTGGTTATATATATATATATATATATATATATACAACTTAGAAAGCATTACAACTGGTTATACATGACATACAATCTGTTTGAAAATTTTAAAATGGAGTCCTAATCAAAATCAGCATGTTTATTACATGATATATGTGATGTCAGAAAAGGAGACAGAGATTAGACATGGAATTTTGCCCATTTCATTCATGTACACTAGTCCTTTTTCCACTTACAGAACTTTTAAGTCTCAGATAGCTCTGTCCTGTTTTATTAATATATTCACTCAATGGTCCCAAATTTGCCAACTCAGAGTGGACCTGCTAGAATGTGACGACTTATTTTTACAGTTTTGAAAAACAGAAGCTAATTGAAAGTTGGTCAAATATAATCCAATTAGTTTTGATGAGTGGAGAAGACAGATGAAAAAATAAACATAAAAAGCTAAATGTGTCTCATTGGAGGGCTTTGAAAGAGGAAGCATTCCTCTTTTTTTTTAAGTGACATGACATTTTTTATCAATTAAACAAGGAGTAAACACTTTCTATAAACTTGCCATCTCTTGTATAATAAAATTAGTTTAAGAATTTGCTAGAGCTATTGTTAATTTTTTTAATTGTTACTTAAATTTTTTTTCCAGTGTTCCAAGATTCATTCCCCATTCCCCACACCCAGTGCTCCCACACTTTATGTGTCCCCAGTCCCCACCCCCAGGCTCTCCCATTCCTCTACCCAGAAGCATTCCTCTTAACAGGCTGTGAGCCTGGCTTTATCATAACTATAATAGTAAAAAAATTTACAAGTATTTTCTTTGGATAATTTTCTGACTTACGGTTGTTTGTATCTTCTTTATATTTTCTGCATTATCCAAATATGTATAATGACCTTGTATTACATAAATTATAGTACATTTTTAAATGTTCCTCACAGCGACTTTTAAAACATGAGTGTGCAAAGAAATAAATCACCCATAAAGACCCAACTGTTGTTACATTATTTTAGATAAATTACAATTAAGATATTTAATATTAATAATTAAATTAACAAAATTAAATGATTGTTATTAAATATTTACTATAGGGGCACCTGGGTGGCTCAATCAGTTAAGCATCTGCCTTTAGCTCAGGTCATGATCCTGGTGTCCTGGAATGGAGCCCTGGGTGGGGCTCCCTGCTCAGCTGGGAATGTACTTCTCCCTCTTCCCTGTCCCTCCTCCCCACCCCCGCTTGTGCTCATGCATTCTCTCTTTCAAATGAAAATATTTAAAAAAATAATAAAATATTTACTGTATCAGGCACCATACCAGAAACTGAGCTCCAGGGTGACTAAGACAAAATCATTGGTGTAAAAGGGCACAGGCTTGCACAGAAATATTAATGCCTAGCTTATTTAATAACCTATAATTATTATATACCTATTAACAGATTTATGGTAATGCATTAATTTAACAGGATATTTGGAAAGATAATAAGCAGTACAAGTTTATAGATATATATTGATTATTTTGCACTCTAATTTTGGGATTATTTTGGAATAGTATATTCATTGTATTATCAAATTAGCAAGGTAATTTAGATCACACTGTAAAATGCTGTAATAGCTATGTTTCTCTATGCCTATGTTGTCATAATTCTGATGCCTCAGTCACCTGAGGAACTGTCAAAATAGTAGTTCCTGATCAAGTGATTTATGAGGTGATAGTAGGGGTTTAAAGTGGGAAGGGCACCCAAGTGTCAATATTTTGAATATTTTCCCTAGGTAATTATGATGTAAGGGGTTTGTGCTTACAGAAACACTGGTATATAAAAGGTTTTTATAAAGATATTACAGATCTTGGGGGTGCCTGGGTAGCCCAGTCAGTTAAGTGACCAAGTCATGGTTTTGGCTTAGGTCATGATCTCATGGTGTGAGCTCAAGCCCTGCACTGGGCTCCATGCTAAGTGTGGAGTCAGCCTGAGATTCTCTCCCTCCCTCTCTGCCTCTCCTCCTGGCTTGCTCTCGCTCTCTAAAATAAATAAAATCTTTTTAAAAAAAAAAAAAGAAGAAGAAACTACAGAGAGAGAAAAGCAATTTGGGTTAGAGACTTTTCTTGCCATGTTCCTCTGGAAATTAAAAGTAATACTTTACAAGTAACTACTTTCCTTAGTACACTTAAAGACAGTTAGGAATATTAAGCTGGTTTCCTAACTCCATTATAGCTAACCAACCAAAATGAATAACTAAGTATCTGCTATATCAGGTACCACATTAGAAACTGAGCTCCAAGATAATTAAGACATAATTATTGCCCATAAGAAGGGCATGCACTCACATAAAAATTATGCCAAATATTTAATACAGTTTTTAAGAACTTATAAATCAATTTCATGTTTCAGCTTTAAAATGTGTTCCCCTAATATAATTTGGACATCTAGGTAAGTCTGTTAAACTGGTTGGGTAGGTCTGCCCAGATTCTCTTTTGAGAAAATCCCCCCTCCCAAAGTGTTAATAACACAGCCAAAACAAAGCTTTAAGCCTGTTTGTGTTTGGGAGGTTTGAAGTGATATAATTCTAGACACACCATGGTCAGACATCTAGATATATCTCCTGAGCTAGGTAGGCCCCAGTGCATTCATGTCTTGAGTTCTCTGAAGAGGAGGAGCACAAAAATACCAGAAAGGGCTATTTTGTTCAGAACCAACACAAGACCAAGAACCATAGGAATGGTACTCACTTGGATAAATATAACTTTAAAGGGGGGAGAAAGACATTCTCCAGACTTAGCTCACCAGGGACTCAGAGTTATCAATGGATTTTTATTACCCTGAGGACTCACATCAGCAATGGAAACAGAATCAAAAACTGGAAGGTGAAGTATGCTTAATCGACATGGTACTAATTAGGGGAGGAGTGTTGCAAATATCAGAGAAATGACAAGGTGGAAGCCACCTATTTTTGCCCTTTGGACTTGTGAGTGTAGTGAAAACTCCCTTTAGTACTTCCCAAGTACCTGATGGAGTTGCACAGCAGGTAGCCCAACACAGTTCCACACACCATCTATTCCACTCAGCAGCCCTATAAGGCAAGCATTAGTCCCCATTTCACAGAAAAGTAAGGCAAGCATTAGTCCCCATTTCACAGAAAAGAAGATTGAATTTAAAAGAAATACATCTCCAGGCACCTGAGTGGCTCAGTTGGTTAAGTCTGCCTCTGGGTCAGGTTATGATCCCAGGTTCCTGGGATGGAGCCCCATATCGAGCTCAGCAGGGAACCTGCTTCTCCCTCTCCCTCTGCTGCTCCCCCAGCTTTTCTCTCTGTAAAAATATACAAAATCTTAAAATAAATAAAAGGAATATATCTGTAATAAAGGGAGGGTTAATTCTTCCAGTTAAAACTGGAAAATTCTTAAAGTTCACTCTTAAAGTTGTTGAACCAGTATTATAAACCTGTACTAATATTCGGACTCCTTGAAAAATTGTTTTTGCTTCTAAAACTCCAGATAATAAAAGGAAGAAAGTCACCTAATATCCAACTACAGAGAAATGGGACCTAATTATCACCCTGAAACATCTTCTGATTTGCGGGAGCGGTCATAGATTATATACATATGCTTTTAAATGAGACAATAATAAATGTATAGATTGCTTTTTAATTGCTTTATTAACTTTACACTTTTTCATGCAATTGGGTGACTCTACTGTTGACAGAAACTTAGGCTGGGTGCCAAGGCAATCTTCAATTGGAATCTGGTAACACAGAACCCACCTGACACATGGAAATTACATAAGGTTCACAGCAAACGGATTAGTAAGGTATCAGGAAAATGCAAGGAAAAGAAAACAGTGTTGAATCACAGTTCACAGACTCAAGGCATAAGGCAAAATTCATCATGATGGTCATGGTGATTAGAGAGCTCCCCCATCAGGATACGCAGACAATTCCTCAACTGCAGCTCCCTAAGTTTTCTCCTGATTTCTCTCATCTCCTCCATGAACATTTCCATATCATCTCCATCTCCACCCATCCCATCATTGGCCTGCCTATTGGGTATGGCCCATCGGAAATTAGGAGCTAGCCGGCGACCCTGTCCCCGTCTATTATTTCCTGCAGGTTGGTGGCCTTCTCCCCCTCCCAAAGGGCGGTCTTCCTCTCCATTCTGCATGGGCTGCTCCATTTCTTCGTTTTCCTGGTGGATATTTGCCATGAGATTTTTTTTTCCTGGTTGTTTTTCTTTGAACACAATAAGACAAAGGCAAGGAGAGAGACTGAATGCTTGGTGCACTGACCAGCAGGATTCAGAGCTCTGATATCTAAGGTTTTGTAAATTTTATTTTTTTCCCACCTTAGGAGCTTCAGGCGTCCTCTAGGGGGCCTCCGAATCGAACCCCTCCCTCCAGCTCTCTCCTTTTCCCTCCCTCCACCCAAAGCCCACCATTTTTCCTTTCCCAAGATTCTTTCCCCAAGCTCCGCAGGCACCAAAATGGAGGACGGGGGAACGGGGAGGGGATGCGGTAAAGGGGAGGGGGTGTCTCAAACTGGGCTCTGCACCCGCCCCCACACTGTCCCCCGCACCGACCTGGGCCTATCCTTGCTGTCTCCTCCTTCTCCCGATTCTCGCCTTGGAGTGCACCGCCGCGACACTTGACACCTACACCCGCAGACCTGCAGAGGGCCGCAGTGGAGAGAGCGGAGACTGCTGCGAAGCGCTTGGCGCCGACCCGCCACCGCCTGGTCCCTTCCGGGTACCGTCCCACCCGGACCGCCCCCATATGCATCTCCCACCTTCACCCCTAGCCTCCCCCCAACCCCGCTCCGAAGGTTCACCATTTCCCTGTAGAAACTAAGGGGTGATTTCCAATCGCTCTTAGTTGCTCTGTTGCCCTCCCGGCGGCCCCAGCACCCCCACCCCAGGGGGCCACTACTGATGTTCCCAAGAACGCCAGGTGTGGAGAAAGCTGGTAGGAACCCGCTGCGCCGATTCCCTGCGCCAGCCGCCAGGGTAGGCCGACCACTACCGCCCTGGTCTCGGCGCGCGGGCCCCGGAGCCCTTACCTGCTCCGCTTTCCTCGGGCCCAGTGCCACCCCGCTAGGCGTAGGGCAGCGGGGTGCCGGTACCCAGACGGGAGTGACGACTGTACCGAAGGCGGCGTCGCTCTGCAGCCCCACATCACGTGAGGGCCTCGCGTCATCAAAGCGCTCGCCCCCTACCTCCAGCGGCTTGTGCGGCGGGAGTCCCCGCCCCCACCCCTAGCCTCTTGCACACGCGCAAGCAACCCACTCTGCCTGTTTCTGCGCTGAGTTCCCGCGCGCACCACCCTGCCACTCAACTTAGTCTTCTCTGATTTGAGGGCCGACTAGTGCCTCACCTTTCTGTGGTTGGAGTTTATTTACCCTTCTCCGGTTACGGGGGAGGGTCAGCAGCAACCCCGGGCCTTGAGTTTGGCCTGTTCTGCTTTCTCTCCCCTCAGGCTGGCCGCCCTCTTACCTCCACCCACCCTCAAGTGCACCAACACCCTAGCCGTGGCGTCCCCTGAATTCAGATCTCCAGGAAATTTAGAATGAGGACTGTGGTGGGGAGAGAGCAGGGGACTTGTCAGAAAGAGAGATCAGGAGACAAAGTGAATTCTTCCAAAGAATTTCTCTTTTATTTCCTTTTTAAAAAAAATCATGACTCAAAAAATAAGAAAATTTGCGAGATTTCATTTTTGAAAGAAACGCTTCATCTTGCAGGATGAAAAGGCCTCATTTCTTTTTCATTATATTCACCTGTATCACACACACAGAAAATATTTTCTGAATTCCACACATTAACATCCCTTTTGAAACACACTAGCTTGTTTCAAATTTCTATTTTGAAAAAAACATCTTTATGTAAACAGTTGGTATTTTTTAAATGATCTGCAAAGTATAGGGAGAAATCCAGTTGCCAGATATTGGCCATTTAATGTAAATTTGTGATGTTTTTGATACCATAGTCTTTGGAGAAAAGAAGCCTTTTTTATTCCCTGCTTTCCTTTACAAACTTTCCAAACCACCCCTACAAATATCTTCTTAGAATGATCAGAAGTATACAATATACAGAAGTTAGTTCCATAGTCATTTGCCTTTTGATGTAAATGAAAAAAATATTAGAAATAAGCAGGGGATTATGATCTCACTGATATGTGGTTAAGAAACAAGGCAGAGGATCATAGGGGAAGAGAGGAAAAAATGAAATAAGACAAAACCAAAGAAGGAGACAAACCTTGTGAGATTCTTAATCTTAGGAAACAAAGTGAGGATTGAGGGAGGGAAGGGGGTGCGGGAATGGGATAACTGGGTGATGGAGATTGGGGAGGGTATGTGTTGTAATGAGCACTGGGTATTATATAAGACTGATGAGGGGTGCCTGGGTGGCTCAGTTGGTTGGGCGACTGCCTTTGGCTCAGGTCATGATCCAGGAGACCCGGGATCGAGTCCCACATCGGGCTCCCTGCTCTGGGGAAGCCCTGCTTCTCCCTTTCTCACTCCCCTTGCTTGTGTTCCCCCTCTGCCTGTGTTTCTCTCTGTCAAATAAAATCTTAAAAAAAAAAGACTGATGAATCGCAGACCTGTACCCCTCAAACAAATAATACATTATTTATTAATTGAATTTAAATTAAAAAAGAAATAAGCAGGGGGTATATGAAGCAACTAAATTTGAGACTAAAATTCACCTTGAATGTAAATGTTCCTTTCTCCACCTTGAAGTATTTTAACAAATTTTATCACAGTTAGAAAACTGATGTCTTGGGGCGCCTGGGTGGCTCAGTTGGTTGAGCGACTGCCTTCAGCTCAGGTCATGATCCCGGAAACCCGGGATTGAGTCCCTCATTGGGCTCCCCTGCTTGTGTTCCCTCTCTGGCTGTTTCTGTCAAATAAATAAAATCTTAAAAAAAAAAAGAAAGAAAACAGATGTCTTTAGGAAAGCGGCATTTATTATTTAAAAAGTATTTAGTAAGTGTTGGTTGTGGTAAAAGAACCAAGAGTTACATGCACTGAGACAAGCGAGGCCAGACAAATGTTTACTGCCTCTGGTTTTGGTTCCAAACTCCTGTATAATCTCCGACCTTGTTAAACCAGCTGGGACATTGAATAAAGGAAGAGCATATGCCTAATGCATACATAGTTTGAGGTTTTTATGCTTTGGAGGTTTTTTGATATATAGCTTGTGAAGAAACAAAATTCAACCAAGTAAATTTGAAGATTTAATTGACTTTGTTAAATGATCTATGAATCAGAAAGTATTCCATCTAGCAAGTAGAGAGGAGCTCCAATAGGTTTCAGAAAAGGAACGGTTTTTAAGAGCAGGGCAAGGAAATCATAAACAGAAACAAAACAGATTATTTCACCGGAAGTCACCTTCATTTGGGGGCAAATGGGTCTTAGTACATGAATTACTTTATTTTACTTTGAAGGAATGAAGAGGGTCCATGTGACAGATTACCTTATTGGTGCTTACCAGAAAAGTCCTTACTGACTGGTTAAAGGTTACATTCCTAGGGGGTCAAAATTGCAGTTAGGTTAGGTATTAACTCTTGGTTTACTACTGACTTGGGGCCTTAACCTCAGTGATGCCATTTGGGGCCTGTGGTTCTCTTTTTCACAAGTTTCAAAAGCTCAGATTACATAATCACACACAAAATTGTCTTTTTTTTTTTCGAAAAGATTTTATTTATTTATTTGACAGAAAGAGAGATAGCACAAGTAGGCAGAGAAAAAGGAGGATGCGGGCTCCCTGACAAGCAGAGAGTCCAATGTGGGCTTCGATCCCAGGACCCTGAGATCATGACCTGAGCTGAAGGCAGAGGCCCAACCCACTGAGCCACCCAGGCGTCCACAAAATTGTCTTTTAAAGGAATAGTGATTCCTGGATTCTGTTTCACAGATCACAACTCTTCATACAGATAGTTCTATTAATGACATTGGCTGAAAGGATGCTGATTGAAGGCATGAGCTGTGGTATCAGACATATTGGGGTTAAAATCATACCTGCTACTTATTTGAAATGTGGCTTTGTGTAATTACTTATCAAGGTCTTTGTGCTTCCTCTGTGAAACAGGGATTTTGTTAGAAGTAAATCACACATATCAAGTACTTACCATAGAACCTAATAAAACTTCAATATAAGTTGACTTTTTTTACTATATTAGATGGTTTCTAAACAAGATTTGAAGAGCATAATGCTTTCCTTAGCTAAATCCACTTGTCTTTAAAATCCATGAGGGCTCAAAACATATCTGCTTTATTCTACTTTGTATACCCAACAACTTACAAAGTTCCTTGTACAAAATGGGTGATTAGTGAATATTTGTTGACTGAATGCATCCATGACTGAGGCTAACTAGTTGCTTTTCATTCAGGGGACTGTATTTAGAGCAACGCAAAAAAAGCTTTTATGAGAATTTGGAATTACCTAACAAGAATCCCTTGAAAGTAGGAAACCACTATGATGTAACTGTTGAATATAAAGTTTAATAAGAGGACTTTTATTTCTCACAGTGGCTAAATGCTTTGCCATTGTTTTTTTGACCCAACTTGCATAAGTCTTTTGTTTGAAACTACCAAATTTTCTTGGATAAAAACACACATTTGTATATTTTCCAGATCAAATATTATGCTATATAGGCAGTTGGTTGTAATCAAGTGGTATTTTAAAGATAGGTGAAAAATGTCCTGGAAATGATATTATCTTTACTAACACGTTGTGAGTTGTTGATTGAGATCTTTTCTTGTCCGTGGAGTTGTTTGAGGAGCTGGACACAGGTGGCAGCCTGTTTAGAACAAAATTTAAAATTTCCCAAGACTGAGTTAGAAAGACACAATATTCTTAGTCTGGGAATCATGTACCCCCAAGGACAAAGAGAGAATGAACTAGTTTGGTGGCTCTTACCTGGAAATGATAGAAGAGTAGTGTAGTGCTGGGAAAGAGACTAGATTCACATTTTAGGAAGTGCAGTGTTTGTGGGAAGAACCTATCCCCTCTCCATATCTCCTGTAATTATGGTAGATGGTGGCACTTGACTGGTTCCCTTCCCCAAAGCCGAGAGAGTGAGATCTCAAAAGAATTGTACATCAAGTTTAGGGATATCTATAAGATGGTATGGTTTCCTTCTCATTCCTCTGCTGGATATTTGCTTTACCACTGGGATTTTGAGCTACCTATAAGCTTTAGGATCCTGGAAAGAACATTTTAGAGAGATGATGTGGTAGTATGGCCAGGTGGAAAAGGGCTAGGATTGAACCCCTACCTAAGTTCTCAATTCTGGAGAGGCATGAGAAATAAATCCTACCATGCCTATAAGCTCTGGAATTGGAACTGGGGAGGGGAGTTTTTGAGATACAGGCTTACCAGAAACCATTAAAGAGCAGGGCAAAGAGACCTATGAATCACAGAAATGCCTTGTGAGGGTCATCAGCGAGGAGTCACATGCAAGATACGGCCCAGTTTTCCAAGGTGCCAACAAAACCTAAGGGAGCTGCTTTGATTTGAGTCCTTAACCTCAGGCTCTATAGAAATTAAACTTGAGCTTCAGTAGTGATTAATCACATAGGGACAGCAGTCTTACACTAGGTAGTCTGATAAAGAATTGTTTCTGTATCCGCATCCTCCAAACTCTCAAACCATCTAAGTAAACACAGTGAAGGAGGGTGTGATGGTTAATTTTATATGTCAAATGAGCCACAGGATGCCAATATATCTGGTTAAACATTATTTATGAGTGTGCCTATGAGGGTGTTTCTGGAAGAGATTAGTATTTGAATTGCTGAACTGAATAAAGCAGATGCTCCCCACCCCCCACTGCGGGTGAGCGCCATCTAATCCGTTAAGGGCCCAAATAGAACAGAGACGCAGAGGAAGATTGAATTTTCTCTGTCTGAATGCTTGGACTCTGGCATTGATCTTCTTCTGCCCTTAGTATTCCTGGTTCTTAGGACTTCTAATTCAGACTGGCATCTACACATCAGCTCTCCAGATCTCAGGCCTTTGAACAACACCATTGGCTTTCTTGTCTGTCCAGCTTGCAGACAACACATTGTTGGAGTTCACAGCCTCCATAATTGTGGGAGTGAAGACATTATAATCAATCAATCAACCAATCAATCTCTCTATAGATATAAATATAGGTAAATAAAGAGTATATTTATATAGATCTCCTAGAGGGATGAAGAGGATTCTAAATTACAACTGAGATTCACATTTTAAAAACTTAGAACCAAATTTTTAGTGGTCCAACAGAAACTAGTTTAATAAATAAAAGTGACTAGAAAGTTGGGGAACAGGACTGAGGTGTAGTTAAGCCTATTACCCAGTAGAAAGAGGGGAAGTAGCTTGACAGAAAGAGCACTATTGAGACAGCTACTGGGGGAAAAAACCTGTTGTGTAATTTTGCCTTAACTAGTTATCCCTTAACTGAATCGTGGAGATGTCAGATTAGTATCCCATCAGAGGAAGCTCTTTGCTGAAACTTTTTTGCATGTCATCATGATATAGTTTACATGTATTCAGCTGGAAATGCATCCAGTTGAATTGTAGTTATTATCCTATTTTTCTCTCATCATCCCCACCTGTGTGAATTCCAGGTTTGGGAGATGGAGATCTGCGACCTGGTGGACTCAGTGTGGGTATCTCTGTTCCAGCTTAGAATAGTTTTCTGTGTGTCTTCTTGATGCTTCATTGTTGCAATCTTACTATAGTTCTCTTTTTCTCTAAATTTAAGCACTTATTAAATTGAAACTAAGTATTAAGAATATAGGAAATTATGCCTACTCTAACTTACCTATAAGTTATGGCCATTATAACTTTGAAGCCAGTAACTTTGAAGAATGAAGAATGGACCTGATGAAATTTTAAAGGTGTTCCTGTAAGAATTTGGAACATTTGAGAGATAATGTATTTCATTCAAGATATCTAGTCTGAACTAAAAACAGAAGACAAGGCTAAGATATCTGAATGTGAAAGCAACAATTATTGAATACCTCACTATCTATTAGAGAGCTTTTCTCTATTTCAGGGACTACATACATCTTGAGACATCAGAGACCCATGGCTATTCACTCCTGTTGTTTAAGACTCTGGTGGAAAAGAAGTTCTGTCCTGTATAGTTTCCTAAAGTGATTAATTGAGCTGGACTATGTATGGGCTAAGAACATTCCCTTGCCCCTTCCAGCTTCAGATTTTAGCTAGTACCGTTCCTACCTTCCCTTAGACTTTGGGATGAATGTAGAGAAATATCAGGAAACTTATATATCAGTGTTAATGAGATGAATTTACCTTGCCTTAGTGTTGCTAGTCCCATGCAAATTCCACTGATAATACAATTTTAGCACCTCACAAGGTCCTAGGGCCCAATAGAACCATTTGGTTCAAGGATTGTAACTCAAATGGTCACAGGTAACATACATGTGACTGAAGTCAGCTGAGCAAGAATCTGGTTAAACTGGAGAGCACATGCTCTATCAATATGGGACAGCCTCTGCTTACTCTTGCCAATTTTTGTTAGGAGGCAATTCAGGCCCAAGGTTGCCAAATATTCCTTCTCTTTTTCAAGAGGTACCAGAAATACAAAAATGTATGTGATTTTCCCCACCCCCGAAAAATGAACTTCTAAGTTAGAACTTTGCATTTGTTTTTTCACCTTTTCTTACATTTGCTCAATTTCATTTGGCTGACTTAATAACACATTGGCTTCATGACTATTGTGTGCCTGCGGCTGCCACCTGCAGCATGACATATAGCTCTTCCAAATTTCTACTGATAGGTAACAACTCCCCCAAAATTCACTGGTAGCTAACAGACACATGAAAAAAATGTTCATCATCACTAGCTATCAGGGAAATTCAAATCAAAACCACATTGAGATACCACCTTACACCAGTCAGAATCGCCAGGACAGGAAACAACAAATGTTGGAGAGGATGTGCAGAAAGGGGAGCCCTCTTACACTGTTGGTGGGAATGCAAGTTGGTGCAGCCGCTTTGGAAAACAGGGTGGAGATTCCTTTAAAAATTAAAAATAGAGCTACCCTATGACCCTTCAATTGCACTACTGGGTATTTACCCCAAAGATTCAGGTGTAGTGAAAAGAAGGGCCATATGTACCCCAGTGTTCATTGCAGCAATGACCACAAGCGCCAAACTGTGGAAAGAGCCAAGGTGCCCTTCAACAGATGAATGGATAAAGAAGATGTGGTACATATATACAATGGAATATTATACATCCATCAGAAAGGATAAATACCTAACTTTTGTAGCAACATGGACTGGATTGGAGGAGATTATACTGAAAAGAGCCAAGCAAAGAAAGTCAAGTATCATATGGTTTCACTTACTTGTGGAGCATAAGGATAATATGGAGGACAGTAGGAGAAGGAAAGGAAAGGTGAACTGGGGTAAATCAGGGAGGGAGATGAAACACGAGAGACCCAGAAACAAACTGAGGGTCTTGTAGGGGAGGAGTTGTGGGGATGGGTGAGCCTGGTGGTGGGTATTGAGGGCACATATTGCATGGAATACTGGGTGTGGGGCATAAACAATGAATCTTGGAACATTGAAAAATAAAATAAAATAAATAAATAAAAATTCACTGGTATAAGCTACAACTGATATTTATGCTCACACATTCTATGAGTCAGAAATTCAGAAAGTACATATCCGGGACTACTCTTCTCTGCTTCAGGATATCTGCAGCCTCAGTTAGGATGGCTTGACTGAGGGTACCTTGAAAGCCTGTAGATGACTCAAACAGCTGAATCCTGGAACAGCTGAAACTGAGATGGCTTAAGTACAGGTTCATTTGGGACTATCAACCGAATTTCCCGTATATAGCCTGTCCAACATGGCCATCTCATGTATTTTAAAGCAAATCTTCCCAGTAAACAAGGTGGAAGCTATATGGCCTTTTATGGCCAAACCTTGGAAGTCATATAGAATCAAATTCTATACTTCACTGGTCAAAATAATCATAAGTCCTCTTCTGAGACTCAAGGGGAGGGACTATAGATTTCAACTTTTGATGGAAGGAGTGCCAAATAATTGGTAGCCATGTTTTAAAACCATCACACACCTTACTGGTATGTGCCTCTTACAATCCTTTTTTACCCTCCAGCTAGACAAGGCAGTCAATACGTTAAGTGACACTTGTTTGATTACAGTTATTAAAGACAAAATAATTTTTTTCTTTTTTAAAAGATTTTATTTATTTATTTGACAGAAACACAGCTAGAGAGGGAACACAAGCAGGGAGAGTGAGAGAGGGAGAAGCAGGCTTCCCACTGAGCAGGGAACCTGATGCGGGGCTCGATCCCAGGACTCCAGGATCATGACCTGAGCTGAAAGCAGCCACTTAACGACTGAGCCCCCCAGGCACCCCAAAATAATTTTTGAGTAAGACCTAAAAGGGAATTTCCACAGCCTTGTTCCACCCATATTTTTCCTACCTTAAGGATTTCTAAGAAATTAATTTTTAAAAACATCTTACTTATTTATTTGTCAGAGAGGGAGTTCACAAGCAAGGGGAGTGACAGGCAGAGGGTGAAGAAGGCTCTCTGCCAAGCAAGGAGCCTGATGCGGGGTTTGATCCCAGGACCCTGGGATCATGACCTGAGCCAAAAGCAGAGGTGTAACTGACTGAGCCATCCAGGCATCCCCTAAGAAATAAATTTTTACTAGAAAAAAGTTTAGGACGTTTGCCCACAATTATCCACCTGTGTACTGATTGCATACTGATGTGCAAAGTCATTGGAAAGGATTAGAAATCAATACAATAAACGGTGAGGCCAAAAGAATGGATTTGCAGACTTATATAACATTAAATTTTATGCTCATGTTTTCTATGCCTTTGCCTAATTTTCAATTTACAGAGTATGATTTATAGTATCACTAGCATTCCTAAGCTTTCACAGATCATGTATTGTTAAAACTAGAACAACCTGGGTGTCTGAGTGGCTCAGTTGATTAAGCAGCTGCCTTCAGCTCTGGTCATGATCCCAGAATCCTGGGATTGAGTCCTGCATTAGGCTCCCAGGTCTTCAGGGAATCTGCTTCTCCCTCTGACCTTCTCCCATCTCATGTTCTCTCTCTCACTCTCTCTCCCAAATAAATAAATAAATAAAATCTTTAAAAAACCCCCCAAATTAGAACAGCCTCAGGGCACCCCAGATGGCTCAGTTGGTTAAGCATCTGCTTTCGGCTCAGGTCATGATCCCAGGGTCCTGGGATGGAGACCCCACATCAGGACTCCCTGCTCAGCAGTGAGTCTGCTTCTCCCTCTCCCTCTGCCCCCTCGATGCTCTCTCTCTCACTCTGCTGTCAATCTCAAATAATTAAATAAAAGCTTTAAAAAAAACTACATTGGGCTCCTGGGTGACTCAGAGGGGTAAAGTCTCTGCTTTCGGCTCAGGTCATGATCTCAGGGTCCTGGGATGGAGGCCCGCATCGGGCTCTCTGCTCATCGGGCTCTCTGCTCAGCAGGGAGCCTGCTTCCTCCTCTTTCTCTGCCTGCCTCTTTGCCTCCTTGTGATCTTTCTCTGTCAAATGGGTGGCTCAGTCGGTTGGGCGGCTGCCTTCGGCTCAGGTCATGATCCCGGAGACCCAGGATCGAGTCCCACATCGGGCTCTCTGCTCGACAGGAGGCCTGCTTCTCCCTCTCTCGCTCCCCCTGCTTGTGTTCCCTCTCTGGCTGTGTTTCTCTCTGTCAAATAAATAAAATATTTAAAAAAAATAAATAAATACAATCTTTAAAAAAAACTACAATCACCTTAGAATTATTTTCATTCAAGAGGCTATTTTAGAAATTGGGAAACTGAGGCGCCTGGGTGGCTCAGTTGGTTGAGCGACTGCCTTCGGCTCAGGTCATGATCCCCGACACCCGGGATCGAGCCCCCGGGCTCCCTGCTCGGCAGGAAGCCTGCTTCTCCCTCTCTCACTCCCCCTGCTTGTGTTCCCTCTCTGGCTATGTTTCTCTCTGTCAAATAAATAAAATCTTTAAAAAAAAAAAAAGAAATTGGGAAACTGAGAAAAATTAAGAGGCTTGCCTAAGTTTACCAAAGAATATAGTGGCAGAACTAGAAATAGAGCCAACTATGCTTCTTGGCTAATACTGTTTATTTGTTTGTTTGTATATCTGTATATATATATATATATATATATATATATATATATATACACACACATATACACATACATATCACGTATGTTGTAGGTTTATGCATATTGTGTATAGCATTAAAAGGAAATGCACTAATATTTTATTTATAACTGTTTTTGGCTTTTCTGGTGATGAGTGATAAGCCATAATAATAAATCTTCTAATTTATGATTATCCATATTTTCCAAATATTCTACAATAAATTAAGACAATAAGCAAGGTATGAAAATAAGCAAGAAATTATTTTCAAAGACTAGTAAAACCAATAATTTTTATGTGTTGGTAGTACAGACAATCTTTATATATCTCTAACAAAAAGCATATACCTCTAACAAAAAATCTTTATATATCTCTGTCACACACACATGGGCACACCTCTTCCCATTCTCCCTCCCTCCTCCTCCCTTTATACCCCTACCCCAACTCCTGAGTCAGGGGCTACATTTCCCATCATGTATCTGAGACTCATGCATTAGTCACATGACAGTGTCTTATACCATATTTTATACTGAAAAACCCATGCCTAGTGACTTGATATCCTTGCTCCTCACTCATCCCTTCCCATTTAGTTGTCCTCATCTTTGAGATGAAAGATGCATTTCTGATGCTGTTCATCAGGTGTTGATTACCTCTATCAGCTAAATTATCTTCAAGGAAAATGTATCCATTTTGTAAATAGAAGAAAAAATCATTATTTTTCTTTTAAATTCAGGTTATGAAATAACACGTACAGAATTAACCCAGTTTTAAAAAGTATATATAGTGATGAAAATAAACAGCACTGGGATGCCTGGGTGGCTGAGTCAGTTAAGTATCTGCCTCCGGCTCAAGTCATGATCCCAGGGTCCTTGCTCAGTGGGGATCCTGTTTCTCCCTTTGCCTGTCACACCCCCTGCTTGTGCTCTCTCGCTCTCTGTCTCTCTCTGACAAATAAATAATAAAATATTTTTTAAAAAAAGAAAATAAGCAGCACTTATATAAATGCTGATATATGCCTGGCAGTGTGTGTGTGTGTGTGTGTGTGTGTGTGTATACACACCCACACCCAATATTATACATACATTATACACGTATAATGTATTACATTATACACCACAATCCTATGAGGTAGGTGCTAATATTATCCCCCATTTTACAAGTAAGAATTGTAGGACAGCGAGGGTAAGCAACAGATAGGAAATGAAAGAACAAGAATTCAAATTCATATAGTGTGGTTCCTAAGTCCAAGCTCAGTTTCATTTATTAATAAGTACCAAATCTATATCTCATTCATTCTTTTATCCATCCATTGTTTAATCCATTTTCTGTGCTAAGCACTGCCTGCCCATTTCATATCTCAATCTCACTACCATATTTAGCAATGATTCTAAGGACATAGGACTTTCCATTTAATAAAATGTAAGAACTATACTTTCAGTTCAACCATAATTGATTGAGCATCTACTACCTGCAAGGCAAGGCCCTGGAGATATAAAAAAGAACACAGTAGATATAGCTTTTATATTCTTTTGGAGTTCATGATTTAATGGGAGGAAACTAAAGGAAGAGTACAGTAAGTACTGAAGGGGAGGTGGAGTATTTCAGAGGACTTAATCCATTTGCCAGGGAAATCTTCCAGGAAGAAGCAGTGTGTATATAAGGTCAGTTTCTGGAGTGACCGTGTGAGGAGTTTGGCAGATTTGCTCTCCATTGAAACTGGTAAAAATTATAAAAACAAAACAAAACAATTTAAAGTCTCTGGAAATGGCCTTAAGGGTATATATCAAGCAGAGAAACATCTATATAAGAAAATCTGTAAAAAATCCATAAGAAAGTGAGTCTATGGTATTGAACCTAGACCTCTCCCTACCTTCTCACTCCCAGGTCAGGGAGGCATAAACTGCACCCCGTAACCATCAGCCAAGAACACAAAGCATCCTCTTCCTGCAGCATCCAGGTATGGATCTTTCTTCTGGGGAAGAGGAGGACATCAGCATTTCTCATCCTGCCTTAACTACTGATTTTGTATGGTTAAGCTCCAGGTGTGTGCATTTGACAGGTGAGTGTTCTCTCCTTCCAACCAGCCCCCACTGATAGAATGGGGGCTGTCCTGTGAGTGTGACATCACTGAGAATACTGGGGCCCTATTCCCTCTTGGCTTAGCTCATAAGGTATGATTTCACACTATGAGAAGCAAGCTGAAAAGGACCTCAGGCTGCTGTTTCTTCCCTACCTCCCCTGAGGGGGCGTTATTGAAAATAATAATCAGCCTAACATCTGGGTATGGTCAGGGCTGTGGCCTTTGTAAGTGCTCCTCAGTTCCCCACTCCACCGTTACTTAAATAAGGCAGGATGGCTAGAGGGGCTTGCAGTTGGATATTTTCCTTCCTCCAGATCAGCTGGTCTGTGATAAAATTCTATTATGTTAGGCTTGGTGAAAGTTTCTCTTGAGTGGAAAGCATTCTGAAGAAGACTAGAATGTTCTAGATGTATTAACAACAGTGAATTTTCCCCTCACCCTGCTAGAAATATAAGGGGATTTTAGAGTATTCACTGTGAGAACCTCATAGAGCTCCTGGAATTAAAACTTATAAAAGTGTGGGAACACCCCTTAAGATGGACCTATCTGGAGTTTTAACTCTCAAATTTGTCCCCATTGAACTTCTGGCAATTTGTCAATTGTAGTTTAGGGTTTTCTACCTCACTACTGGTTTCCTGGAGAGGTTTCTGTTCATGGATTTTGCTCCAGCAAGTTGTGATTCTCTGTATCTGCCTGTCTGACTCTCCTTTTTTGAAGCAATGATTTGCCTGGTGGCCTCAAATGTCTAATGGATCTAAGAAGAGTTGTTGATTTTCAGTTTGTTCAGTGTTTTACTTGTTGTTAGGATGGAGGGATAACTTCCAAGTTCTTTACATGCCAAACCAAAAACCAGAAGCAAGAGGATCCTTTTATAATGACAATAGTCAGTCAATAAGGAATATATAACAATTATAAGCACGAAAATACATGAATAAAAAACTGGCAAAAAGGAAGGGAGAAATAGATAATTCAACAATAATACTTGGGAGACTTTAATACCCCATTTTAATAACAAATAGACCAAATGGGAAGAAGATCAACCAGGAGATAAAAGACTTAAGGACACTATGCACGAACTAGACCTAATAAATACGTAGAATATCCCACCCAACAACAGCAGAATGCATATTCTTTTAAGTACATATGGAGGGCGCCTGGGTGGCTCAGTTGGTTAAGCGGCTGCTTTCGGCTCAGGTCATGATCCTGGAGACCTGGAATCAAGTCCCGTATCGGGATTCCTGCTGCGGCGAGAAGCCTGCTTCTCCCTCTCTCAGTCCCTCTGCTTGTGTTCCCTCTCTGGCTGTGTTTCTCTCTCTCAAATAAATAAATAAAATCTTTTTTTGAAAATTTTTGGTTATAATTCACTTCTTTTTTTTTTAAGATTTTATTTATTTGAGAGAGAGAAACACAGCCAGAGAGGGAACACAAGCAGGGGGAGTGAGAGAGGGAGAAGCAGGCCGAGCAGGGAACCAGATGTGGGGCTCGATCCCAGGTGTTGGGGATCATGACCTGAGCCGAAGGCAGTCGCTCAAACAACTGAGCCACCCAGGCGCCCCAATAAATAAAATCTTAAAAAAAAATCTTGAGTACATATGAAATGTTATCATGGTAGACCATGTGATAGTCCATAAAACAAACCTCAGATAAATGTAAGGGTTAGAAATAATACAAGATAAGTTCTTTGACCACAGTAGAATAATATTTCATATCAACAGCAAAAAATTAGGAAACTCATGGATATCTGGAAATTAAGCAAAACACTCTTAAATGGACAGTGCATCAAAGAACAAATCAAAAAAAGGAAATAATATTTGGCAGGCAGAAATTACTTCGAAATAAATTAAAATGAAACACAACATATGATATACCAAAACTTACAGAATGGAACTTTGGTATCTTAAGATACAATATACCAAAACTTATGGGAGAGCTAAACCTATGCTTAGAGGGAAATACATAGCTTCAAATGTGTATATTAAAAAAGAAGAAAGATCTCAAATCAATATCCTAACTTTTTACCTTAAGACACTGGACAAAAAAGTGAAATAAACATAAAGTAAGCAGAAGACAGGGTAATAATAAGTAGAGCATAAATTAACGAAATGGAAACTGGAAAGAGAGAAAACTAGTGAAACCAAAGCTGGTTCTTCAAAAAGATCAACAATATTGACAAATCTTTGCTAGACTTATGGAGAGGCAGGAGAGAGAGAGAGAGAGAGAGAGAGAGAGAGAGAGAGAGAGAGAGAAATCATTTTACTAGAATCAAAAATGAAAGAAAGGGTCATTACTACTGACCTTATAAATATGAAAAAGGATTGTAAAGGAATAATATGAAATACTGTACTACATTACATTAGATAATTTAGGTGAAATGGACAAATTTGAAAAGCACAAACTGCCAAAACTATATTAAGAAAAAAACAGACAATCTTAAAAGACCTATAATAAGTGAAGAGATCACATTAGTAGTAGTAGTAGTAGTAGTAGTAATGATATAAAACTCCCCATAAAGAAAAGTGTAAGCCCGCATGGCTTTGCTCCTGAATTCTATCAAACACTTAAAGAAGAATTTTTCACAGAATCTTCCAAAAAATAGAAAATGAGAGAATACTCTTCTCATTTTATGATATCAGTATTACCCTAATACCAAAACCAAACAAAGACATTGCAAGAAAAAACTATAGACCAGAATCTCTTATAAACACAGATGCAAACACCCCCAACAAAATATTAGGAAAACAAACCTGGCAACATATAAAAACAATTGTACATCATGACTATGTGGGATTTCTCACAGAATGAAAGGTTCTTTAACATCCCCAATTCAGGAACCTCAACATGATAAAGGGCATTACGAAAAAAACCCTGCTGACATCACATTTAATGTTGAAATACTGGATGCCTTACCCTTAGGATCAGGAACAAGACAAAGATGTGTGTTCTCACCACTTCTTTTCAACATTGCACTGAAGATTCCAGTCAGAGAAATAAGGCAAGAAAACAAATAAAAGCATCCAGATGAAAATAAGAAGTAGAACTATATTTACAGATGGCATGATCTTGTATATAGAACGTTTTATGGGATCCACTGATACACTAATAGAACAAACAACTTCAGCATGGTTACAGGATGCAAGATCAATATAAAAAACTCAATTGCACTTCTATACACTTGTAATGAACAATTTGAAAAGGAAATTAAGAAAACAATTCTATTTATAATAACATCAAAAGAATAAAATACTTAGAAATAAATTTAATAAGAGAAGTACAAAATTTATACTCTGAATACAAAAATTATTATTGAAAGAAATTAAAGAAGATGGGGCATGTGGCTGGCTCAGTAGGAAAAGCATGCAGCTCTTGATCTTGGGATTGGGAGTTTGAGCCCCATGTTGGGTGTAGAGATCACTAAAAAAAATAAAATAACATAAGCCCTGGGATTTCTGGCTAGCTCAGTCAGTAGAGCATGCGACTCTTGATCTCAGGGTCATGAGTTCAAGTCCCTATTGGTCATGGAGCTTACTTTAAAAAAAAAGAAGAAAAAGCAATTAAATAGAAAAAAGAATCTTGTGTTCATGAATTGAGAAACTTAATATTGCTAAAATGGCCCTACTCTCCAAACTGATCTACAGTTTAAGTTCAATCCCTTTCAGAACTCCATCTGATTTCTTTGTAGAAATTGATGGAATGATTCTATGCTTTGTATGGCATTGCAAGGGACTCTAAATAAACAAAAAATATTGAAAAAGAATAAAGTACATCAACTCACATTTCCTGGTTTTGAAACTTCCTACAAAACAATGGTAATCAAGATAGTGTGATACTGGAACAAGGTAGACATGTAGGTCAGTGGGACTGAATCAAGAGTCAGAAATAAAACCATATGTCAACTGACTTTCAGCAAAGGTACCAAGACCATTCAATGGAAAAAAATCATCCTTTCACAAATAATGCTAGAACACTAGATAGAGACTAACAAACTAATGATATTAGATCTCTACCTCATACTGTATACAAAAAAATTAACTAAAAATAAACCAGAGACCTAAATGTAAAAACTAAAATAATACAACCATTAGAAAAGAAGCATAGGGGGCGCCTGGATGGCTCAGCCAGTTAAGTGTTTGTCAAATAAATAAAAATCTTTTTAAAAAAAGTATAGGGGTAAATCTTCATGACCTTTGATATGGCAACGTGTTCTTAGATATGATACCAAAAACATGACCAACAAAAGAAAAACTACATTGAACTTCGTCAGGGGCACCTGGGTGGTTCAGTGGGTTAAGCATCTGCCTTTGGCTTGGGTCCTAATCTCAGAGTCCTGGAATCAAGTCCCATATAAGGCTCCCCGCTCAGCGGAGAGCCTGCTTCTCTCTCTCCCTCTGCTGCTCCCCCTGCTTGGGCTCTCTCTGTGTCAGTCTCCATCTCTCGGTCAAATAAATACAATCTTAAAAACAAACAAAAAAAATTGAACTTCATCAAAACTAAAATCTTTTGAGTATCAAAGTGTACCATCAGGAATATGAAAAGACAACTCACAGAATGGGAGAAAATATGTACAAATCATATCTCTGGTAAGGAACCTGTATCCAGAATAAATAAAAACTTATAGCTCAATAATAAAGAGGCGGATATCCTGGGTGCCTGGGTGTTTCAGTGGGTTAAGCCTCTACCTTCGGCTCAGATCATGATCTCAGGGTCCTGGGATGGAGGGAGGCCTACATGGGGCTCTCTGCTCAGCGGGGAGCCTGCTTCCCCCTGTCTCTCTGCTTGCTTCTCTGCCTACCTGTGATCTGTCAACTTAATAAATAAAATCTTTTTTAAAAAAGAGGCAAATATCCCAATTTAAAAGTGGACAAAGGATTTGAATAGACATTTCTCCAAGTAACATATACAAATGGCCAATAAACGCAGGAAGAGATGCTCAATATCCATTAGTCAACAGGGAAATGCAAATCAAAACCACACTGAGATACTATTTCATCTCTGTTAAAATGGCTAGAATCAAAAAGTCAGATAATAAAAAGTGTTGTTAAGGATATGGGAAAACTGGGGTACCTGGGTGGCTCAGTTGGTTAAGCCTGCCTTCAGCTCAGGTAATGATCCTAGAGTCCCAGGATCAAGTTCCACATTGGGCTCCCATCTCCATGGGAAGTCTGCTTCTCCCTCTGACCTTCTCCCCTCTCATGTTCTCTCTCTCAGTCACTCTTTCTCAAATAAATAAATAAAATCTTAAAAAAAAGGATATGGGAAAACTGAAACCCTTACATTGCTGATGGGAATGTCAAATGGTCAGCCAGTTTGGAAAAGAGTATGGCAGTTCCTGAAACAATAAACAGTAAAGTTACTGTATGACTCAGCAATTCAATTCGTAGATATCTACCCAAGAGAAATAACATGTATCTTCACAAAACCTGTTCATAGTAACACTACTCATAATAAGCAAAAGATGGCAACAGCCCCAATATCCATCAATGGATTAATGGATAAACAAAATGTGGCATATTCATTCAATAGTATATTGTTCAGCCATAAAAAGGAAGAAGACCTACTTGTTATACAATTGATGAACCTTGAAAACATATGCTAAATGAAAGAAGCCAATCACAAAATACCACATTTTATATGCGCAAACTCTTAGGAAATGTCCAAGATAAGAAAATCTATAAAGGCAGAAAGATTAGTGTTTGCTTAGACCTAGAGGGTTGGAAGCATGAGGGAGAGGTCATAGCTAAGGGTATGGTGTTTGCTTTTGACTTGAAAATGTTCTAAAATTGAGTATGATGAGAGTTACAAATAACTGAAGATAGTAAAAACCATTGAATTGTACACTTTAAGTGGGTGAATTGCATGGTATGTAAATTATATCTCAATAAGTTGTTTTTTAAAAAAAGAAGTAACATCTATTCTGAGATGGATGAATAGTAGTTATCCACACTAAGTGTGTGAAGAGTGATTGAGAGAATGTTTCAGTCAGGGAGAAATGTGGGAACCAAGATCAGAACTCAAAAGGGCATGGAGCTTTGAAGAAATAATGGGAATTCTTTAAGCATGATGTTGTTGTTACTGTTGTTACTATTTATTAAATATCAACTGTTGCAGAACAGAGGTTAGAAGCAAGGACTTTGATCTCAGGCAGGCATTTTATTTAATAGTTGGGTGACCTTGACCAAGACACTTAATTTCTCTTAGCTTCACTTTCCTTTTTTATTAAATAGTAGGCTAACAACTGGTGCAGTCACTCTGGAAAACAGTATGGAGTTTCCTCTGAAAGTTAAACATAGAACTACCGTATGACCCAGCAATTACATGACTAGGTATTTATCTAAAGGATACACGAATTCGAAGAACCCCAAAGTTTATAGCAGCCCTATCAACAATAACCAAATTATGGAAAGAACCCAAATGTACATCAGCTGATGAATGAATAAAGAAGATGTGGTATATGTATACAATGGAATATTACTCAGCCATCAAAAAGAATGAAATCTTTTGTGATGACATGGAAAGTCAGTCAGAGAAAGACAAATACCGTATGATTTCACTCATGCGTGGGATTTAAGAAACAAAACAGATGAACATAGGGGAAGGGAAGGAAAAAAAAGAAAAACAGAGAGGGAGGCAAAGCATAAGAGACTCTTAAATAAAGGACGCCTGGGTGGCTTAGTCAGTTTATACCTGACTCTTGATTTCAGCTCAGGTCATGATCTCAGGGCCCTGGGATCGAGCCCCAAGTCAGGGTCAGAGCTAAGTGCAGAGTCTGCTGGAGAATCTCTCTCTGTCCCTCTCCCTCTGTTCCTCCCCCTGCTCTCTCTCTCTCTAAAATAAGTATTTTTTTTAAAAGAGACTCTTAAATATAGAGAACAAACAGTGTTCCTGAAGCGGGGGGAGGTGGGGGATGGGCTAAATGGGTGATGGGCATTAAGGACAGCACTTGTGATGAGCACTGGGTGTTATATGGAAGTGATGAGTCACTAAATTCTACTCCTGAAACCAATACTACACTCTATGTTAACTAACTTAAGTAAAATCTTAGAAAAGAAAAAATAGTAGGCTAATTGATACAGCACCTGGAAAAGGACTCAGAGTTCATGGAAGGGAAAAAGGACTCTGTAAGTCCAAGAAAATATTTTGACAGTTACAAAGCAAGGATTTTTAAAAAATATTTATTTCTTAAACATCCAGATAGCAGAAGGTATGATGAAATATCAAAATGCCACTTAAAAAGCCATGATCATTCTCTTTAGTGAGCTAAAGGGCTTCATCCTGATATTTGTGAGGATGTATGTATTTGTGTGTATATATTTTTATACTATACCTCCTGTCCTTCATTTTTCTTTTCATCATGGCTGGTGAATGTGTAGTACATATGGATCTACCTTATTCCTTTAAAGATTCCTTATCCACACTATACTGAAAATATTGGTGGTGGGTACAGGCAACATATTTGAATAGACATTTCCCAAAGTAAAATGTAAAAATGGCCAGTAAGTACACAAAAAGACGTTCCATACCCAACTAAATTATCCATCCAATAGTTCAGCTATTTTTACTAAGACTCTTGCAAAACACTGGTGTCAGAGTATCAAATAACTGCTTTTGGACATTGCTATGAGAGGCCCCACCCTCCATCAACCTTTACCCGACACTGAACTTTCCTTTTAGAGGGAACAGATCGGCTTTTCCCTTGGCTTTTGCCTTTTCCTTTTACAGGTGTGGTGACTATGTGTGTATGGAATCTGAGGTGAGTTTTCAAACACAGAAGATCCTGTCAGTTTCTCAGTGAAAAATTTTGCATAAGATTACTCCTGTCATTAGCATCCTAATAAATCCTCTTGCTCCTCTTTTATTTTGTTCATCATGGTAGCTATGCCTCATTGTAAAATTTTAAAAATTTAAAATTCCTCATAGACTATTTAGTTTCTTATTTGTTCCTTTCAGTTAATTAGGATTCATTCAAAATCTCATGTATTAAGTAAAATTTATAAAAGTTACAAATCACTGTTTACACTCTACCGTATAATGCAGTATCTGCTTTATTTAACTTGAAATTATAAAACCCAATTTGTGCTGTTAGGAAAGGCTCACCATTCACATTAGGATTTACTGCACAGAGAAAACTGTTACTTGGAGTCAATCCGCCTTGGATCCTGATCATCCCTGCACATTTTTATTGCACGTACAAAGAATGTAAGACCCTGACCACTCTTTATGCAGGCAGGCCATGTCTCAGAGTTGTGTTTGCAACAGGTAACTTTGACAAATGAGGTAACATCTTTCCCTAGATACAGAGCAGGCTTGCTTCTGTTTATCATAAAAGCAATGAATTCTCCAAACACCGAGTCTCTTTCCTGTTACACAATGCCCTGCATGTGCAGGCATCCATAAAGGGGCCTGTGTGACCCCATAGAACTTGAGGATCATGGAGAACTAATACAAACCAATATGAAGCTCTGGCTATGGCTCTTGTCATGAGTAATAATGTCTTTTGTCCCTGACCCAGGATTCTAGTGCCTTCTGCCAGTATCCATTAAACAGTAGCAAATTTAGTAGTAAATTTAACTTGTGAAATTTAAGTAGGATAAACTCTCAGATTACCTAATTCTTGACAGGTGTTTCCAGATATTACCCCTAAATCAGTTATGCTAGTGTAATGTTTCCCACTAGGTTGATTTTTGCTTTGTCTGTGTACCGCCTGTACTCTTAGTATTGTGTTCTACCTCATGTCTGTCTTCAGTTGACTTGCTGACTTAATTTGAATACTTTTTTGAAAAGGAAACTTTATACTATACTATCTATACTAAATAGATATATACTAAATAGATAAATCTATACTATCATCATTTGCCTGCAACAGAGTATTCATTAATGCAAATTCAAATAAACACATGAATATCACAATTTAATATATTTGGGTACTATCTAAAATCATCCCCAACCACCACCAGGCCCTCTGCTTTAACCCCAAGCTGATTGCTGCATCCACAGGAGTCATGGTGGGGACAGAGTATCACAAGCAATGCTTTTAGTTAGTCCGTCTTGAGGTCTTATCTTCTCTCCCATAAAAGTTCTCATCAAGCCCTCTTGTGAAGGAAAAAAGGGAGAAACTAAGTTTAGTGCTCTGACCTGCTACAGGGACAGTCATCTTCCAGGTAAGTGTGTCTAGGACAATATGGCCACCAGCCTCAGAGGGTCTGGTGTCTGCTGCAGGCTGGAGCAGAGAAACCAAAATTAAGAGAAGTGTGACTTGGGTGAGCCTTTTCATATCCTACCTGAGCACTTCCCCTCTGAGCACCAGGGGGATGGATTCATTCTTTTTTTTTTTAAAGATTTTATTTATTTGACAGAAACACAGCCAGAGAGGGAACACAAGCAGGGGGAGTGAGAGAGGGAGAAGCAGGCTTCCTGCCAAGCAGGGAGCCCGATGTGGGACTTGATCCCCGTTCTCTAGGATCATGACCTGAGCCGAAGGCAGTTGCCCAACCAACTGAGCCACCCAGACGCCCCAGATGGATTCATTCTGTCTTGTCAAACTGGCCATGAGCCCCTGCAAGCTTATCTCACTCCAGTCAGAATCCAGCCCGACTAACATCCATCAGGCTGTTGCAACATTGAAGAATAATCTGGAGTCATGAATTGCCCCAAAAAGAGTATCAGAGGAAAAATGAAATAACACACAACTGGAAAAACTATGAGCCATAGATATATACAGCTATATAGGTTGGGATGTAAATATACACACACGGGCTTTAATAGCACTTTCGCATTTCCAAGTAAGGATGGCAGTATCCCCAAATCTGACTTGAGCCTCCCTCTAAAATTTATACAGGTCTAGAGGCATCTGTTGAACTGGTGAGGAGGGCCTGCCACCAGTCTGACAGAGACCACTCACCCTAAGGAAACAGTCAGAAGATAAAACCATAATCTTTAGACTCAGAGAAGCAATTCTGACTAAAATATATCTGTTTCTCAAATTTGACCCATTGTGTCACAGTCTTAAGGAGGAAGTTCAGGCCTGTGGCTAAAATTCCCCAAACTGTCAAGATATTTATCAGATATCATGGCCCAAGCTGCCCTGTATAACTATCTATCTAAACTGAAGAAATGGACATTCTCCCCACTTCTGTAGGTCAGTCCAAAGATTCACCCAACTGGGCTTCACTATTTGAGAATTACAGAACATCATCAGCAGATAGGTAGGGGCCTGGATGAAGGGGATGAACTACCCAATATGCATGATATTATCAAGGGGAGGAGAGAGGGAGGTGGGGCAGGTATCATAGGAAAGGAACAAAGGGGGTCCCCACCTAACAGCTGCCTGGATTTGTTTTTAAGTATAGGTGAGAACTACTTTATCCATCATCCCAAATAACTGATTCAAAGCCCTTGGGATCCTACAGGGACAGATGGGGGGAAAAAACTGTTAAAATAGAGTCACATTCATTATCTTATTTAGTCCTCACATGATCCCTTAGAGATTATTATCTCTATTTTATGGAAAAGAAAATATATAAAAAATTTATTCTTCTAGCTAAGTAGTGGTCTGGTGGTAACTTGGAGTTCACATTTCCATCTAAAATTCTGTCAACAAATATTAATTGCCCCAGTATCTTTAGAAATAAATTGATTGAGTGCTCTAGAGTACTTTTTTGTTATAAAACTTTTATTACTTTAACAATAATGTGTACGTTCTAGGAATAAGGAAAAATACAAATAAGAAGGATAAAAAATTACTCGTAATCCTACCACTGACTACACCTTTTGTCTTTCATCCTTCACAAGTTTTTTTGTGCATATATGTAATATACAGATGTAGTCTTCCTTTCAAAAATATGATATTCACATATTACTTAGTAACCTTTTTTCATTTTATATCCTGCCAGAAACCGCTTTTTGTACAAATGAGTAAAGCTCTCCTACTTAAAGACAGAGACTTGTATACTGGTTCAAAATATGATAAACAGTGAGATATAGGTTAACAAGAGATGCATCTAAAATCACTAACAGCAACAAATTAAAGTAGAAAGATGGACAAAGGTGTATCAGGAAAATGCAAATCAAAAGAAAGCTATATGACAATGTTAATATCAGAAAAAATTAAAATCAAGGCAAACTACATTAAGTAGGGATAAGGATGGTTTCGGTTAACCTTCCAACGCATGACTATAAGTTTGTTTCTCACTCTCCTTATCTCATCTATTTCATTCACTTCTCTAAACATATCTTCCTTGCTTAAATGCCTATTGTGTATATCTTCTTTAAATTCCTGGAGAGACTGAATCAGCCTCTCTCTAAAAGTTCCTTCTGTTTTTTCCTCCTCCTCTGGCTCTTCTTCCTCCTCTGGCTTTTCCTCAGGCTTTGGCTCTTCCTCAAGATTTGGTCCACTCTCATTTTCTGGTTTTCCTTCCATTTTTTGGCAGGGTTTCATCTTGTGAGCCTCTCTTTCTTCCTTCTTTGCTTTCCTCTTCCTTTCTTTTTTCTTGCTTTATTCCTCTTTGAATGCAATTATTTCTAGGAAGCAAGGTGACCATAAGTCAAAGGTTTGGTGAATGAACCTGTGCTCTGGACAGAGGTCTCAGCATTTACTTTCTTTGTTTGGGAGCTATTATTAAATACCTTCCACTTGGCAGACTTAATCAGCAATCACTTCCCTGAGCCAGAGGCTCTAACCTCCACTTTCCACCTCCTTACCTCTCTCTCGTCCCTCCCTCCAGCCTTTTTCAAGGCCCTCCCCAACCATTTCTCCGCACAAAGCAAAACACAAGATCCTCCTAGAACAGAGTAGGTAGGGAGAAAGGGCGGGGGGGGGGGGCGGCTAGAAACACTGGGCCCACAACCTCTGTCCCACCCTCGCCACATTCTACCCCAAATGTCTTAAAAATATTCCCCTCACCTACCTGTACTGATCCGATCGGTTTCTTCCTCCCCTTTTCTAGCCTTGTGTAGTGCTCAGAACAACAGACCTGCAGACCTGCGGAAGGCCGGGAAACGGGAGGGGAAGAGGGAGGGTTGGAGAAGGGGATAGGTGGGGGAGGGGCAAGCGCTTGGTGGGCCCACCCGCACCACCACGTACCTTTTTCCTCATTAAGGTATTTGGCTATGAAAACTTTTCCAACTGTTTCTCCCACTTCTCCCCCCGCCCCACAGTGCAAGTTAGCGCGAATTTCCCATCAGGCAGGGAGTAGAAAAAGCAGATTATCTCCAAACTATCTTTAATACTGAGGCGTGGATTTGGCGAGGTGGGGAGGGTAGGTCTTGGGAAAGCGGTCTGAAGTGGCAGAGGATGATTATTTTTAAACTATCACAGGTCTCCTTGTCCTTCTCCCCGGACCCGTCCCTTTCCCAAAGAGTCATCATTCCCTGCAGACTTGGAGGAGGGAGGTGGAGGGATGGTTTTGACCTGGACTCCCTCTCAAGTCTCTGCCCTAGTCCACTCCCACCCTAGAAATCCCCAAGCAGCACCTATTTTGACACCAACCTGCAAAATTCCAACAAGTTGATTCCTCTTTCCCCTGGCGTCTGGCTCCGCCGTTTGCACTGCTAAAGGAAACCTGGTACCCAGATGGGAACAAGGACTAGACTAGCAGGACTTCTGCACACGTCGACTCCTGGTCACGTGAGATCTACGTCACCAGTGAGCTCGGGTCCCCAATCTCCACTCCCACCAAAAGCGCGGCAGAAGTGGGCCCGCCTATGCCTCCCCACCCGCGTACATCTAGCTTGTCATTCTTTGTTATTGTTGCCTATCCCGGAAGGCAAAATGTTATTCGCCTTTCTGTTACTACTAGGGAGGGGCTGCATCTTTTTTTCTGGAGCTACTAAACTTTTCTACTTCTTTTAAGAATTGTCACTTCGGTGCCTTCAGCTCTCCCAGGACTGAAAACTCCCACATCCATCGCCCCTCCCCCAGACTCCATTTCTTCTGCAGTCTGGTTCCTGGCTGTTATGGAACAGGATAGGTTAGGCAGCGGGGCATGTGAATAAAAAAAAGAGGGGGGTCCTGGGACAGGAGTGACATTTTTAAATTTAGTTTTCACTTTATTCTTGATACTTGTATATTCTTTTTTTAAACAAAAGTAACGTTTTTTTATAGTCAGAAAAGACAAAAACAAAATTGCTTTAGTTAAATGACTTAATACACGTACCATCCTTAGAATAGTTCCTGGCCTATTGTAAGTGTTCTAAAAGTGTAAGCTATTTCTTTAAAAAAAAATAAAAGTGCAAACTATTAGTATAATTATACTGGGATTTCATTTGGGGGACATAATACAAAACTTTTAAAAAAGAAAGTAATGTTTGACTCCTGAGCACTGATAGTAGTACTTGCCAGGCAGCTGTGCTATATGCAGAATCATCAACTGTCAGGTACACATTATGATCCCAAGTTTCCTCCTTCTAAAGCACAATAACGTACAACTCATAGAATTGACATTTGGAAATTCTACATGATACCTGGCTCAAAGCACTTGGCTCATATCATCTTCAACAGATACAGATTACCTTCCAGCCTCACTTCAGTCTTTGGTGTGAGTCACAAATTTGCTAATAAAAATTGCATAGTTCTCAGAGACAACATTTTAAAAATAGCAGGAGGAGACATACATGTATTTTTTTTCTGTATAAGTTAGGGTGCCCCTTTGTGAGGCAGAATAAAGAGCTCAACAGATTATGTAGAAAGAAAAAACCTCTACCGCGTATCGTTTTTATTTCACTTGCTCTTCTGTCACATTTTTTCCATCTTCTGGGGAGCACATGTATTTGAGTACCGGAAAGACCAAGATATAATGGTTTGGGTCTGCCAAACAGACACTGGTGTGACAGGATATGTTAGTCCCGGTGCCATACCTAGATTGTGTAACCCTTAGTAAGTTACTCTCCCGATACTGGCCTTACCTCCCAAACAGGAGATCACAGGCAAGCTCTCAGAACTTTAGAAAGAAACTTGTGATTGGTAAAACATTTCAATATATTGTCCGTAAGAAAAAGGAAACATCCTGAATGGCAGCTGCTTTCCTTCAGCTTGATGAAAATAGTTCCAGAAATCCTTAGAATGTCCTGAAAAGGGAAAGATGCTTTAGAGCCATTATCTCATTTTATACTCTCACACAAACCAACCACAAGGAAGATATTTTCATTTCTATTTTATATAATTCATTTCCATTATATATACAAATATATACATTTCCTAAACTAAACAAAGAATTTCAGCAATATGCCCAAGACATTGTCTCCTTATATCTGAGCAGAAAAGGCCTCAGCCCGAAGGTCCCTCTTTTAGAGGGTCAGCATCTGGCCCTCTTTTGGATGCCTTCTTCCCCAGGTAGTGAAGAGTCAGTGGGGTAAGATGAGTTTTCTTGGAGCCTTCATTTATTTCCTTCTAGACCACATTCTAGATACCTAAGACCCTAGAATATCCTGCCCAAAGGACCTGGAGCTTAAATGCAAGATCTGCTTGTGCTTCTCTAAGTCTATCCTGAGAGTTTGTTTCCCTGTGGGTTCACACTAAAGGTAGAATTGATGATACAGCTGAAAAGGCAGACTCTCCTTCACATGAGGCTATTTGGAGAAATCTAAAGAAAAGAGTGGGTGGCCAGGCCAGCAGGAACTCAGAGAAGTCAATGACCAGTTAGTCCAAACTAGAGAAAGCATCAAGCAGGAAAAAGAACAAAAAACAAGAAACAAACAAACAAAAACCTTGACCTGAGCCTCAGAGGGTAGGCAGGACCTAGATGGTGGATAGACAAGAAAGAAGAGCAGTTGGACTCAACCGAGGTCCTTTGGCCTTACCATCACCCTGGCCTGTCTCATGCTGCCTTGCTGAGTAGCAGTCCCCTTGGTTCTCCTTAGGGGGATTTAAGTCTATTGCCAGTGGCTATTATCGGAAAGCAGGTTCAGTGTAGGGACTTTGTGAAATGTGCTGCACATACCCCCAAGAATTTTCTCACTTATTTCCAGGTCATGGAATCTGAATTGGTCAACCTTTCTGGACAGGACTTGCTTAAGCAATTGCTAAGTATTTGAAATATGCATTCCCTTGAGCCTGTAAATCCATTTTTAGGTGCTCACCCTAAGAAAATATTGAATGGTAGTCACAATGATTTACCACACCAAAGTTCATAGATCTGAATTCCTAGCATCAGTCCTTTGACTTGGACTTGAATATATAAAAAGAAGCCCCAAGTGAAAAGCAGCAATGAAGGAACAGAAAGAGAGAATTGTTCTAGGCAATAGCAGATATGCACCCAAGCATGTGCACGTGCACACTGACACACGTGTGTGCACACTCTCATGAGCCAAGGATTCTCCCAGATTATTTTGATAGGGGATAAAGAAGGCAAATGTCATGATTCTGTTAAAACAATTCAAACTATACCAATGGTATATACCATTTAGAAATGGAAAGTAACCATTATATTATTCATACATGTAAATAAAAAAGGTAAATTGAAATTTAATATATGTAGAAATACATTTCTGTCACAACATACATATATTTATTTGGGAGCATTTAAAAATGAGCATATAATTAAATTGTACCATAACATACTTAAAGTCCACAAAATTAATTCCTATGAAATTTCAGGTTGTGTTATTGAGAGATGAATGAATGATGTGAGCCTACTTGGTTAGCTGGGTGCTCAACCCAAATCCCTCAGGGACTCTGTTGAGTTCTGAGACCACCCTGTAACAGTTGTTTATTGTACACCGGTGCTTAAATATCACCCTTCCATTTATGCCTTTCCCCATACCCCATCACCCCCTATATAATATCCAATGCCATCTTATTGTGGGGTCTTACTGTGTTTCTAAATCATAGTAGAAATGTGAATGAATATACACTGGACTATTCCCATAGGATATATCTGAGAATGAGCATTTAGTATAGAGGCAACATTTACTTTCTAAGTGTTGCATTTATTTATTTAAATTTTATATTTAATAGCCATGTAGTAATAATATTCAGAAAAATGAGAGAAACCTTTGAAAACATGCAGAAGAAATAAAATACTAAGTCAACCATATGTTTATTGAAATGGAAGTGTTTTTATAATATATTGGTATGTGAAAAAGGCAGATTAGAAAATATAATTTGCAAAAGATCTAATTTTAAAAAGTAATATGTGTGTAGATATTTATATGTATGTATGCATAGCAAATATTATGGAGCAATATACACCAAAATATTAAAAGTGGGTATGATTGGATGGTTGGTGGACTTATGGGTGATTTGTATTCTCTTTTTATAGACTTCTTTCTAGATTCTTTTACATTTTCTCAGTGAGGGTGTATAACTTCTCTAATAAAGAGTAGTCTGCAAACAGTGTAAGCTTATTTTATAGCACATATTTCACATATGTACTTCTTCTGTAGTGGAGTAGGATCTGATTTAAGAGCTCCAAGGTCCTTGCAATGGTTGAGTATTTCACATTGGGTTCTCTTGCCCTGTTTGTGACTAGTATGCATTAAAATGAGACATTTCTTATTGTTCTGCCTATGCATTCTCCAACCTAATTCTGAGATAGTCAAGCTGTAGTACTAGTCATACATAGGAAAGTAGGATTCTCTTCCGTAAATTTTACCTGGTGAGAAACCTTTTTTTCTAGAATAATGTTTTTCCAGAAAAAGTAATATTGTTAGCAATAATATAATATTTTAAGCAGATTATAAAATAGTCTTAGTTACCAATTCACTGATTCAATTCTATTCTTTTTAGGGCTTGAACTCAGAACCCTGAGATCAAGAGTCAGACACTTAACCGACTGAGCCACCCAAGTACTGCCCCACCCCCACTTCAATTCTTTTAGAAATACAAATGAAGAGAAAAAGAAAGGATTTTATTTCTGATTCGGCTTGACATACAGCATTTATCTATAGTTACTTGACTTTTTTTTCCCAGTGAAAATTCTTTACTTTTGCAGATAAACACAATAAATATTATTATTTAAAAGCAGGTTATAAAACAATAAAATTATCTTAGTTTTATTCAAAAATACATACAGAAGGAAAGAAAACCCTCAAAAATCTACACTCAGTTTCATTTATCTGATGACTATCAAACATGTATCTTATCTCCTTATTATCAGCAAATATTAATTAGGTGCTTACTAGATATTGTCAATCCAAATCCATATGTCTCTTCCAGACTTTTCCTCTCAACTATCATCCTTGATTGGATGTGTTAGTGCAATGGAGTTGCATCTGGCTGGATTCTAAAGTCAGCATATCAAGTGAAGTTCCACCTAATCAAATTTTCCTTTGAAATATTTAGATCCTTACTTCATAGCATATTAATGTAAGTTGCAATATTAGTGAGGGAAAATCATAATGAAGTATTTAATATTATCAGTATGTAAGTTTTATGGGAATATGGATTTTTAAAATTTTATGTCTATAATTCTTATATATTTTCCAAATTCTATGCTGTTTATCTGAATTACACACACAAAACAATGAAATATATATTTTTAAGATAACTCAAACTTATTATTGTGTTTCATCATGTTAAAATTAACAGTAATTTAGTCGATTTCCTGTTGCTTAATATTTAGGTTTCCTCTCTATTTTTTTCTATCATAAGCCAAACCATCACTGAAATCTTTGCACAAATCTTAATTATTCCCTAAGGAAAAAATTCAAGAATTGAAATTGCTACATCTAAAAGTTTGAAAAATCTTATGAATTTTAAATGTATATTGCCAAAGGGCCTGCAAGATAATTTAACCAATTTACAAGTGTACTGACAGTCAATGTGAATAACCTCACATAAAATGGGTAGTATGATTTTTTAAAAAATTCTTCAGTTTGACAGGTGAATAAGAGTACTTTGAAGTTTTCATTTGTATATTTTGACCACTAGAGAGTCTGAATAATTTATACTTCGTTCTCCAAATAGATGTCTTCTTTGGTCAATACCTTTTTGATGTCTTTTCACCAGTTTTCAGGTAGTGATAACTCTTGTTATTTTGTTGATTTTTAAAGAACATTTTATTACAGATAACTATTGTTTCAGTTAGTCTCATTGGTTGTAAGGAATAGATACTTAGGCTAGCTCAGCTAAAGCAGGATCCATGGTGAGTATTTATGGGGCAGTAAAGAGTACTATGATGTTAAGGGAATCTGAGAACAAACAGCCAGTTTCTAGTGGACCTCTAGGGGCCAAGACTGGCCCACTGCAGTGCTCTGCCATTAACTTGGCTCAGCTGCTGTCTTATTCTTCCTTCCTCTAACAGCCCCTTCTCCTTCCTGTGTCTTGGCTCTACCTTATAGTTTCAGCTTCCTCATAATGTCACCCTGCTTGTGTATTGGGTTTTCTCAGGTTCCTAAGGTAAGACCCTTTCCCCACAAAATTTCATGTACCTCACTAGCCCCAAACATGTACAAACTTGCTTAGAATTTTAGGTGGTCCATAGACTTCCTGGGCTGAGAACAACCTGGTCTAGGTTAATTGATACAGTCAATGATTGGGGGGCACCTGGGTGGCTCAGTCGTTTAAGCCTCTGACTCTTGATGACTCTTGATTTTGACTCAGGTCATGTTCTCAGGGTTGTGAGATCAATCCTCCATTGGTCTCTGTGCTGGGTATGGAGCCTGCTTAAAGATTTTCTCTCTCGGGGCACTTGGGTGGCTTAGTTGGTTAAGCGACTGCCTTCAGCTCAGGTCATGATCCCAGAGTCCCAGGATCAAGCCCCACGTAGGGCTTCCTGCTTGGTGGGAAGCCTGCTTCTCCCTCTCTCACTCCTCCTGCTTGTGTTCCCTCTCTAGCTGTGTTTCTCTCTGTCAAATAAATAAATAAAATCTTTAAAAAAATATTTTCTCTCTCTCTTTCTGTGTCCTCTGTCCCTAAAGAAAAGAATTGTATATGGTCAGTGGTTGAGAGTTGTTTAAATACTGGCCTAGGGCTGGCTGAGGGGCCACCATGGTGGGGATGGAATGGCAGGCAGCAATCCTCCAGCAAGACTAGGCTACAGTTCCCTGCAGGTAAGGAGGCCACAGGTAAAAGGCCTAGTAAGCTTCATCCTTCTAACAGAACATAACCAAAACAATTATTTATGAAGATTAAAAACTCTTGGAAGTGGAGGGGTGCCTGAGTGGCTCATTCTGTTAGGCATTTGCCTTTAGCTCAGGTCAAGATCTCAGGGTCCTGGGATCAAGTCCCTCATCGTGCTTCCTGCTAAGAAGGGAGTCTGCTTCTCCTTCTCCCTCTGCTGCTCCTCCTACTTGTGCTCTCTCTCACTCACTCTCTCTCTCAAATAAATAAATTAATTATTTTTTATTAAAAAAGCTCTCAGAAGTGGAAACAATAGATCATTTCTCTAAAACAGGAGAAAAATAAGACCCTTAGGCTCTAAAGGGATTAATTCACTGACCATGTACAATGATGATTTGTTTTTGAAAAATTTAGGTTTAAAACTACCAAACTAATTAGTCTGTATTTTCAAAAAAAATATTTAGGAGCGCCTAGGTGGCTCAGTTGGTTGGGCGACTGCTTTCGGCTCAGGTCATGATCCCGGAGACCCAGGATTGAGCCCCACATCGGGCTCCCTGCTGGGCGGGAATCCTGCTTCTCCCTCTCTCACTCCCCCTGCTTGTGTTCCCTCTCTGGCTGTGTTTCTCTCTGTCAAATGAATAAATAAAATATTTTTAAAAATATTTAGAGGGGCGCCTGGTTGGCTCAGTTAGTTAAGCGACTGCCTTTGGCTCAGGTCATGATCCTGGATGGAGTCCCACGTTGGGCTCCCTGCTCGGCGGGAAGCCTGCTTCTCCCTCTCTCACTCCCCCTGCTTGTGTTCCCTCTCTGGCTGTGTTTCTTTCTGTCAAATAAATAAAATCTTTAAAAAAATATTTAGAAAGCATTAGTAGAACATTTTCTAATTGACAAATACAAACATGGCCAAGTTATGAAGGATTTCCTATTTAATAAAAAGTTTATTTTTTAATTCTAAATTACTTTTCTCTTAAAAATTTGCTCTTTCATTTGTAGCTGATACAAAATATTTTCTGTTGGTTATAAGTTAATTTAGTCAAATAACTAGACACGCCTGCAGAAAGAGAAATCTTAAAATATTCATTCTCTTCCTCATCCAAACATTAAGTATTGTATTTCTATAATGTAAAAACAAAGAATTTTAATTTTTTAAAAAAGATTCTATTTATTTATTTGACAGAGAGAAAAAGATCACAAGTAGGCAGAAAGGCAGGCAGAGAGAGGAGGAAGCAGGCTCCCTGCTGAGCAGAGAGTCCGCTGCTGGCCTCCATCCCAGGACCCTGAGATCATGACCTGAGCCGAAGGCAGAGGCTTTAACCCACTGAGCCACCCAGGCGCCCAAGAATTTTAAATTAAAAAAAAATGGAACAGAAAAGTACACAGAAGAAAGTTAATGTTCCAGTTTCCACTCCCAGCCTCCTTTCTTAATACCTAACTTTATGGCCCTTTTGGTGCAAGCAAAGGGCCTCAGGAGAAAAATAATGACAATAATGACGAGGGTGAGAGGAGACTAGGAGAAGGAATTGGTTGGAGGGAAGGGGAAACAGGAGAAAAAGCTAATTCCACAAGAATTGCAAATGGACAGTGACTGCAAGAGAAAAAGCTGCTTCTTGCTGATGATTACAGAAAGCCAAAGACTGTCTGGCTTCCTGAAATGCCACGGTGGAAAAGGAGACATTCAGATCCAATGTGACAGAAGGAGGGGATGAAGGTTTCCCGCTGCCCTCCCTGAGTGGGAGGGAGGATTGGAAGCCTATACCCGCTGTGACGTGGCTGTCATATGACTGGAGTCTGTCTGGGTCCAAGTCCCTATCTTGCTTTGAATCCCGAGTAAAGATTCCTGTTGCAGAGGAGTTAAAACTTGTCAATGAATGGGGGCAAAACAATTGTCCAGGAACGCCCTGAGTTTGTGTTCCGACTTGAGCCGGCTAGGTTAAATCTGGCATGGGGATGGCTGGCAGCTAAAGGCAGAACCACCAAGTGGGACAGTCTTCGTTCATGACACCCCCTACTTACCCAGTCAATTGTGGGTGGTCCTGGGGACAAGCAGTATATGAATATGGATATATGGGTATACTCTGGAAAGCTTTCAACTTACACAAGCTCCGTTCCCTGTGTCCCATGCCCATTTGGTGCAAAACAGTTTGGTAGTAGAGGTCTGGAAACTAATTGGAGAAAAAGGCAATAGAGAGACACAGGAGGTAAAAGTTCTATTTTAAGTAGTATACCCTCTTTCAACACTGTGGGTATTTAAAAGACCAGGAGTACTGGGGGCAGAGGGTGGCTTTGGAGAAAGACGGACTATAAGGAGTGACAAACTTGGGACACAGGTGCTGGAAGGTGAGGGGCGAGTGGCGGGTCTGCAGCGACATCTTGGCTGCAGCCGCCAGCAATCCTCCTACCGGGTCCTTCTGCAGGTCTGAGAGGCACGCTTCCCAGCAAGAATGCATACGTGCAGGGGGCGGAGACTACAAGGATAGCCTCGGTCGAGAAGGTCTGTGCGAGAAACAGTGGTGAGATGGAAACAGACCCTTTCTGGGGATCCCCTCCGGGTCTTCCGTTTTGGTGCCTGCGGTCGTCCTGGCGAAGGATCTACGGGGAAGATGGTGAGCTTCAGAGGAACGAGGGAAAGAGGAGCGCAAGCTGGGATGGAGGTGGGCGGAGGAGGGGCTGTGACTGAATGCCCACTAGGGGGCGCAAGAGCCCTCTCAGGTGGGAAAAATAGAATTTAAAAAATCGCCTACTATCAGAACCTTGAAAGGCACATAGGGTCTCTGTCCTGGGTCCTAATATTTTCACCAAGCATTCAGTCCTTTCGTTTGCCTTTTGTCTCCTTGGACTAATGGAGTCTAAATAAAATAAGCGGGCGGGTCAGAGGAGGGATTTCAACATGTAAAATGTCCTCTAGGAAAAAAAGGAAAAGGGAGAAAGGAGAAACAGGTGTCTCTGCAGAATGGAGAGGAAGCCCCCCATGGGAGGGAATGAAGATCAAGAGCCTGAAGGCAATATTGGAGTTGGGCTTCAATTTCCCAAGATTTTAGAAGAGGGGAGCCCAATAGTCTTGTCAATAATATCAACATGGTAGATGTAGATGACATGGAATTGGTTCATGGAAGAGATGAGAGAGTTAAATTCAGTTAAACAAAGTTAAGGTAGAGTCCACATGGCCTTAATGGGGACTACTGTCAGCATCACCACCATGATGAATTTTTCTTTATGCCTTAAAAACTGAGGTTTACTCTGGACTTAATACTTTTCAAGTATTGTTTTCTGTTTCTTCCCTTCTTGATGTAATTTTGCTGATTCAAAGCTTTTAGTATTGCCAGCTTCTATTTGAATACTGCATTCTGAGTAAACCAACAAGTCTTTGTCAGCAGAGGTGTTTCACACAGTTGAATACAAAGATGGTCAATATTTATTTATTTCGGGATGTTACATTGTAACAATGTGACATTGTATTGTTACAATGTCACAATGTTACATTGGTTTCAAGTGTGCAGTTCCTTACGGATTTTAAAGTGAAAAAGTTACAAAGCAATGTATGAATTACATAGTTGCTTATTTTTAATTATGTATTACATATATGAACAGTCTTAAATATATCTACTAAAATGGGGCTGTTTATCTTTATATGTCATACTTATAGATGATTAAAAATCTTTTCTCTTTGATAACTGTACTTTCCCAGAATTTGTATATATTACTTGTATCTCTAAATATAATAAAAAATAGTTAAAATAATGTGTCAATCAGCTTTTTTAAGTGCCCTTTAATAAAAACTTGTTGAAAGAATAAAAAAGTGCATTTCAAGTTATTTTATTAGAATTTCTTACTTAGCACTATAACTCTAGTATTTATTACCATGACATTACTTTAAAGAGTCACCCATGTCACCTGTGAAAAGGAAATACTATTTGCCTCCCAGAGCTGCTGAGTAAATCAGATGAGGTTCTGAATGTGTGAACTGTGTTGGCTTGGACCCTACCCCACACCCCTGCCTTTTTAGAACTCCAAACCCCAGAGATACTCAGGGAGGGCTGAGACATATCTAACCTGTGCTCAGGAATAACTTCAGGCAGCTGAAAACTGGGTGCCAACCTTCCCTGGATTCTGCCATTTCTTCTAGACTCTACTGTTACCTCTCCATCTTCTTCCTTCTGCTGACAGTGGTTGATGTGTTGGAGTCTTCAAGGTGACAAAACCCCATTGATTTCTTTTTTTTTAATTTTAATTTCCTTAAATTTAATTTTTTTTGTTACTTAAATTCTTTTTCCAGTGTTCCAAGATTCATTCCCCATTCCCCACTCCCAGTGCTCCACGCAATAGGTGCCCCCAGTACCCACCACCAGGCTCTCCCATCCCTCCATCCCCCTCCCTCCAAGTCCCTCAATTTGTTTCTGTGTCCAAAGTCTCTGTCATTTCGTTTCTCTCCCTGGATTACCCTACTTCCCATTTACTTTCCTTCTCCCACTGTCCTCCAGGTTACCCCTCATGCACCGCAAGTAAGTGAAACCATGTGATACTTGACTTTTTCTACTTGGCTTACTTCACTCAGCATAATCTCTTCCAGTCCAGTCCATATTACTACAAAACATGGATATTCATCCTTTCTGATGGAGGCATAGTATTCCATTGTATATATGTACCACATCTTCTTTATCCATTCATCTGTTGATGGGCACCTTGGCTCTTTCCACAGTTTGGTGATTGTGGCCATTGCTGCGATGAACATTGGGGTACATATGGCCCTTCTTTTCACTACATCCGTATCTTTGGGGTAAATGCCCAGTAGTGCGATTGCAGGGTCATGGGGTAGCTCTATTTTTAATTTTTTAAGGAATCTCCACACTGTTTTCCAAAGCGGCTGCACCAGTTTACATTCCCACCAACAGTGTAAGAGAGTTCCCCTTTCTCCACAGCCTCTCCAACAAAACCCCATTGATTTCTATAAGATCATTGTCACACTTATGAAGGTGGGTACCACACAAATGTGCCTCAGTAATTAATATCTTAGTCAAGATCTTAGTAAAAATAGACCTTTTCTGTTTTACTTGCAAGTCACCTGCTCTCCAGAGACTCAGATAATGATTCCATTTGGATGGAGAGTACTGGGTCAACACATGAATATGAGCCTTCATTAATAAACAAAATGATAAATAAAATAAAATGGTAGTTTAAACCGTTGAAGCCAGTAATTTATTATCTTAATTATAATAAAGACTATGTTGGTTTTCTATGTATTTTAGTAGGGGAAATTTCAAGAATAACACAACATTGGCTTTATGCCACCCATGTTCTTGCCAGAGATGATGTCTGGGCAGATCCACCCACTAGGGCAACAGGCATACATGAAGTATATAAATTACAGATATTTTTACCTTCTTATATGAAAACAGAGTAATACCCCCCAAACCAGATCTTGTCCCTACATGAAGGAGTTTAAAATACTTTGTAAGATTAAAAAAAATCCATAACATGTTATCAATTACTCCTATGCAAAATTGTGCCATCCTTAGCAAGTACAGTTTCTTTATCAAACGTATACTCTTAGTGCCTATTATAATGTTTGACACATTATAAATGTTGAATAAATGTTCACTATGCACATTATGACTCTGTGGGGATCCTTGTCCTTGATCTAGTTCTAAATCTTAACTAAAGAACAGCAAGTAAGTAATTTTATTCCTCTAGAGGCCAACTTGCATTTTCCAAGGAACCCAGTAGGGTCTGGATGGCATGCCAAATTAAAACATGAATAAAATTTAATTTGATTTGCAAATTAAATGTGTCGCATAGACTGCCTGCTTTAGAATTTTCTCTCTCTCTAGCTAACACTGTAGACTTTGGCACTCCTTCTTATATTCCATAAATTAAACACACTTCTAAATGGACCCCAAAACATACATCATTATCATGCTCCTCTGAGACATTCTGATGTGGACTAACACTGGAGAACAACGGGTAGTGCAGCAGAAATATAATTATATTGACTTAGTCCATTTGGGCTGCAATAGCAAATGTACCATAGACTGGGGGACTTAAATAACAGAAAATTATTGCTCATAGTACTAGATGCAGGGAAGTCCAAGAGAAGGCCCTGGCATCTTGATTTGGCATCTGGTCAGGGCCCACCTCATTTTTCAAATCTCCTTGATTTTCATATCACATAAAGAGCAAAGGAGCATGCAGGGGCCTCCATAAAGGGGCACCAATCACATTCACAAGGAGTTCACTCTCAGAACCTAATCACTTCCCAAAGGCCCAACCTCTAATTGCCCTCAAGGTGGGGATTAACTTTTAACATATTAATTTGACAGGGGGACACATTAGTCTACAGTAAGTACAAACAGGCCTAGAAAAAGACTGCAAGGAAATACCTCAAAATATTAGAGATCTTAGCATTGTATGTATCACATGACCTAAATTGCCTTATTCTATGTTAGCATCTATTATTTTTTAAAAAATCATTCAAGAGGTGCCTGGGTGGCTCAGTTAGTTGAGTGACTGCCTTCGGCTCAGGTCATGATCCTGGAGAGCCGGAATCAAGCCCCATATCGGGCTCCCTGCTCGGCAGAAAGGCTGCTTCTCCCTTTCTCACTCCCCCTACTGTGTTCCCTCTCTGGCTGTTGCTCGCTGTCAAATAAATAAAATCTTTTTTTTTAAGATTTTATTTATTTATTTGACAGAGAGACAGATCACAAGTAGGCAGAGAGGCAGGCAGAGAGAGAGAAGGAAACAGGCTCCCCGCTGAGCAGAGAGCCCGATTCGGGCCTCGATCCTGGGACCCTGAGATCATGATCTGAACCAAAGGCAGAGGCTTTAACCCACTGAGCCACCCAGGCGCCCAAATAAATAAAATCTTTTTAAAAAAATCATTCAGGGGAGAGGAGTCAAGATGGCATAAGGCCAGGTAACAACATTTCGGGGAGTTCCCTGAAGTGAGCTGAATTCCAGCAAAAAAAACACTACAGGACCACTGTGAACACCCATGAAATCAGCCTGAAATGTGATATTTCGCACTTCTGGATCACCACGGGAGACAAGGACCATTGGCAAAAAGGTAGAAACACGTAAGAGGGACCGGAGGCTTGCCCCCAGAGACAGGGGTGTGGGGGAGGAAGCCCGCAGAGCTGAACCATTGAAAGCAAATACACCAAAACGAAAGTGCTCTGTGAGTGAGGAATAACAGCAGATTACGGTCTGAATCGGGGCGAGACAGAAACGGTAACATAGCATAGCCCGCGGCAAGATAAGGCAACTTTTTAAAAATTTTTTTCCGCCGCCGCAGCCGCCACAGCTGCCACGAGAGCGGCGGGCATGGATTCTATTTTTCCGCCGCTGCCTTTCTCTCCCGCTTCTCTCCACCCCGGGGGCTGGGCACGGTCCCCCCAGGGAAGGCGATTTTAAAGACTTGCGTGGGAACGGAGAGGCCGCGGGTCCCGGGGCACAGATAAGGTGATCCAAAAGGAGTTGTGGCTTTGAGGTTCAGGAGTGAAGCGACAAGTAGGGGCGGGGGCAGAAATCAATACAATATCTGCACCAGCCGGGCTGCGACAGGCTGCCAACCGGGAGGCTGGAAAGAGGCCCTCTCTGTGTAGAGGCTCTCTCTGGGAGGGAGGTCTGGGTACAGACATCTTGATCCGACCTGACTTCCTCAACAGCTGAAAAAAGACGTAAAAGAACAACGCTCCGCTACCAGAGAATTGTAACCTGATAACCTGGTTACCATTGAGACCAGCCTCTAGCAAGGGGGCGGAGAGATGCACCCCAGGTAGAAGGACTGAAACAGAGCGGCAGGCCCCGCCCCCAGAAAGCAAGCAAGAAGCTCAGGAGGACAACACTCCAATGCAAAACCCCAAATCGGGGGAAAGGCAATTTATTAAACTCCTGGCACTGACTACAAGTACCAAAAGCCCTACAACTCATTGATACAGTTTTCCACCTTATTTACTTTTTTACACTTTTTTCTATTTTTACTTTTAAAGCTTCCACTTTAAGCTTAAAAATACATTCTCACGG
>PITA01016440.1:0-46634 GCA_004023965.1 Spilogale gracilis
AACTGGTTTGGGGTGGGCCCAGATTTTCAGTTTTTAAAACCTCCCCCTAGGTGACTGTAACATGCAGCCAGGGTTGAGAACCGCCGGGCTCCAGGATATAGAGCATAGCTTCCTCCGCATGGGTTTCAGGGACTCCATGTCACTCAATCTTTCAGCAAATACTTTTTATTTTTAAAGATTTTATTTTTGGGACATCTGGGTGGCTCAGTCAGTTAAGCGTCGCCTTCAGCTCAGGTCGCAATCCCAGGATCCGGGGATTGAATCCCACGTCCTACTCCCTTCTTGGCGGGGAGCTTGCTTCTCCCTCTCCCTCTGCCGCTCCCTCTGCTTGTGCGCTCTCACTCACTTTCTCAAATAAATAAATAAAATATATTTTAAAAGATTTTATTTGTTAGAGAAAGAGAGGGAGTGGCAGGCAGGGGGAGAAGCAGACTCCTTGCTGAGCAGGGACACCCATGCAGGACTTGATCCCAGGACTCTGGGATTATGACCTGAGCTGAAGGCAGACACTTACTGACTGAGCCACCCAGGTGCCCTTAGCAAATATTTCCTAAGCACCTGCCAAATACCAGACACTCTGCTGGCACAGACACTAAGTGAAGAGCAACATTTAGGCCTATGGTTTATCAGGGTCAATCCAGCTCTTAGTATTTTAAGCCTTATTTCTGCCTCTTCTTTTTTTTTTTTAAGATTTTATTTATTTATTTGATAGAGAGATATCACAAGCAGGCAGAGAGGCAGGCAGAGAGAGGAGGAAGCAGGCTCCCCGCTGAGCAGAGAGCCCGACATGGGCCTCAATCCCGGGACCCTGAGATCATGATCTGAGCCGAAGGCAGAGGCTTTAACCCACTGAGCCACCCAGGCGCCCTATTTCTGCCTCTTCTTACCTCCCACTCTGTTCCATGATCATGACCCAAAACTTGTCCTTCTGCAGCCTATGAACATGCCACTCTTTCAATCCAAATTCCTGCCCTCAGCCTCCTGGCCTAGTTAAGACTCAGCTTGAGAACCACTTTCTCTGACAAGGCTTGACCTAATCCCAGCCCTGGATCTGCCCAATCATCACACTTGCCACTGTAGCTACTGTCATCATTGTTCATTTCACTGTCCGGTGCCCTCACTAGCCTGTGAGCTCCTTGGGGGCAGAGGTAGTGACTAAACCATCTCCCGATCCCCAGTGGAAGTGCCAATTGTTGGGCCTGTATGAGGTATTCACATGGGGGCAATATATGGTATGAGCAGAACGGAAACAAGTTAGAGGAGAACTGCAGCCTCTGAAGCTTCATGAAGCCAAATTCTGGATCAGAGATTCTAAGGCAGGCAGCCCTGTGCCCACCAGGGAGGCAGAGACATAAACAGTACTACTACTGAGAAAAACACGGGCACCTAGGTGGTTCAGTCAGTTAGGCGTTTGCCTTTGGCTCAGGTCATGTTCCCAATGTCCTGGAATTGAGCCCTGTGTTGGGTTCCCCACTCAGTGGGGAGTCAGCTTCTCCCTCTCCTGCTCCCTCTGCTCATGCTGTCTCTCTCAAATACTTTTTAAAAAAATATTTATTTATTTGAGAGAGAGAGGATAAGAGAGCGCATGAGCGGGGAGAGGTCAGAGGGAGAAGCAGACTCCCTGCTGAGCAGGGAGCCCAATGTGGGACTTGATCCTGGGACTCCAGGATCATGACCTGAGCCAAAGGCAGTTGCTTAACGAACTGAGCCACCCAGGAGCCCCTCAAATAAATTCTTTAAAAAACAAAACAAAACAAAACTGAGTAGGACAGTGATAGCAACCTGTTGCCTTCCTTCTCTTTGTGTGGTGGAAGTCTGTGTTCTAACTCGTACACTTATCATGTGACTTGGGTTAGGTCTCCCTCTCCTATGTGCAGGGCTGGGGCCAGGAGTGCAGATGGAGGCCCATATGCCATATGTCCAAAGAGCCGAAAATGATAAACTAACAAATCATTACATATAGCTTCTATTCTATTCTTTTACTTTAATAAATACACCTTCATAATAACCTGGAAGGCTAGGTTTAAATTTGGACTTCTCGGAGTTGTTGGGATTATGGTGGCACAAGGAAAATTAGTCCCTGACCTAGCCACCTCTCTTCCCACCTGTGGGAGACAAGACAGAATAATGCCCCCTTTGCCCAAGATATCCCAGTCCCTGAGGACTATGAATACGTTATTTCATACCGCAAAGAGGAATTAAGATTGCTAATCGCCTGACCTCAAGATAGGGAGATGGTCCTGGATTATCTGAGTGGGCCCAGTGCAATCACAAGGATCCTAACTAGGGAGAGAGAAAGGCAGAAGAATAAGAGTCAGGAAAGATGTGACACAGGCAGAGGCTGGAGTGATGAGATAACTGACTTTGAGGAAAAGGGCCACAAGCCAAAACACATAGGTGGCCTCTAGACACTGGAAAAGGCAAGTAAATGGATTCTCCTATACAGCCTCCAGGAAGTAGAGCTCTGCCAGCACGTGGATGATAGCCCACTGAGCCCCACTTCAGACTTCTGACCCCCAGAAACGTAAGAGGATATGTCTGTGATAATTTTTTATAGTAGCACTACGAGACTAGTACACTGCCCTATGCTCTTCCCTGCATGAGAACCTCAGGCTCACCTGTGGGGCCATTTCAGCCCAAATCCAAAGTCACACTCCCCTAAACAACTGCTCCTTTGACACCCCTTGAGCCTGGAGGTACACATACTAGTGTTCTTGGGAGGAGGGACACACAGAGGAGACTCTGGAAGAGGGCTGAGGCTATTTAAGCAAGGAAAGGTGGGGTTTTGGCACTTAGCATAGGTCTGGAAGAGGCAAGGGTTCTGGGTTGGTACAATTTCTGGGCCACTTGGCTTTCTCATCCTGTAGGGAGGTGCTCAGCTCCTGGAAAAGGTCCAGGGAAGGACCCTGTAATGCACAGAGCCCAGGATCCCACACACAGTCCTGTCATGGGTCCAATGGTTTTACCTCCCCAAGCCTCATTTGTAAAGCCAACCATTTGGATCATTATTGAGTACCCCCTCTGTGCCAAGTGTTATGCTTAGTGACAGCTGAATGGTAGGTAAAGCAGCTAACTGATACAGAGTAATCCCTTGATACTATTAATTTGCTTCCCTTGCTGCTTAATCTCAACTGAGTCAATGGTCTTGCAAATTAGAAATAAAAATCCCTTGCTCAAACTTTTCAGTGGACTCCATCTGCTCCTGGGAGGAACCTAAAATCCTCTGCAAGGCTCTGGAAACCCAATCAGCCCTCCCCGCTCCACCTCCTCCTTGGCTCCGCCGCATAGACCTTGAGAGACCCCAACTGCATCAAGGGCCTTCTGTCTGCAAGGCTGTGTCCTCCACACATACTTACCCCTCTTCCTCCAGTTAACTCTTCCAGGGCTTAGTTTAAACATCATTCCCTTGAGGAAGCCCTTCTGTTTCCCCAACCCCACTAACCTATAGCAGTTTGACCTCCTGTCTTCTCCTCCAGCTCCAGGGAGTGCCCTCCCAGGCCCTTACCATGATGACTGTCTTATGACCATCCGGGTTACTTTTTTTGGTTAATATAAGATGAATCTATTTTTGTAACTTTTCATTTTTTTCAACAGAGTCCCAAATGTATTACTTAGCCATTGTCAAAGGTCTAGTTCAGTGGCATTAAGTACATTGTCAAGGGACCAGCACCTCTAGCCATCTCCAGGACTCTTCCACCATCCCAAACTGAAACTCAACACCCATTAAACAATAACTCTCCATTCTCTGCTCCCCTCAGTTCCTGGGGACCACTGTTCTGTCTCTATGAATCTTACTACTCTGGGGACCTCATATACATGGAATCATACAACACTTGTTCTTTTGTCCCTGGCTTATTTCACTTGGCGCAATGCCTCCAATGTTCCTCTAACCTGTAATATGTCAGAACTTCGCTTTATTTTATTTTTCACTCCTTAAGGCTGAAGACCATTCTGTCGCTATGGATGCACTGTGTTTGTTTATATACTCATCCATGGACGGGTAATTGGGTTGTTTCCTCCTGTTGATGATTGTGGATAGTGCTGCCATGAACACGGGTGTAAAGACCTCTGTTCCCTTGCTTTCAATTCTTCTGTGTCTATGCCCAGAGTGGAACTGCTGGATCAAATGGTAATTCTATCATTAATATAGATTGTTTTTTTTTTTTTTTTTTAGATTTTATTTATTTGACAGAGAGAAACACAGCCAGAGAGGGAACACAAGCAGGGGGAGTAAGAGAGGGAGAAGCAGGCTTCCCACCGAGCAGGGAGCCCGATGTGGGACTCGATCCCGGGTCTCTGGGATCATGACCTGAGCCGAAGGCAGTCGCCCAACCAACTGAGCCACCCAGGCACCCCAATATAGATTGCTTTTTATCCACTCTTCTACATTCTCCTGGCTCCCTGCCTCCACCATACAGTACATCATAGACTGTAGCCCCGTGAGGGGAGGAACCATGTCTGTCTTCTGGGACCAGCACGAGCCCGTGCTTCAATCAATGTTTGTTAGTGAATGAATAAAAGGCAACTTAGCTGATTTGGGGGAAGGGAAAGCCTGAAGCAGATGGAAACAGAAGATGGGGCAGCAGTCCCTGACAGGTTTTCCGTCCCAGAGGGCGCCCCTGCCAAGGAGGGTGCCCACAAGGGGATCCATTTTGCCCCAGGTTTGTTTTTTTCAAGTTTCCATGCCCCTTTTTGTGTGGCTCACCCTCCCTCTGGTCTTATACTTAAAGCTATTAGGAGAAATCATATAAAAGGGAGTCCAAGTATCTTTGTCTCTATTTTCTTCTTGTGGCGACAGGGCATAATGTGAAAGCTGTTTTGAGTCAGAGGAATGAGATTAGAATTCAAACTCCCTCACTTTCTGATAGTGACTCTGAGCCTGTCTTTCATCACCTGTAAAATGGGAATATTATACAATTCTTGGTGCAACTGTAAAGATTATCTCAAATATGTAAACAGCCTGGAACAAAGGAGGTGCTGTCAATAAAATGTTGGTTCTCCCTTATCTCCTTTTCTAAGCGCCACTACACACATCATGTGTGCTCAGCTGACGGGCATGATAAGCTCTATTTGAAAGCCTTTATGGTTTTGATCACCATGGGCCAATTTCTAAAACAGAGACCAAAGGAACACATTCTGGAGCACAGAGGGGCTCATTATACACCGTGCGTTCTCTCCACAGAGACTGAGCCCACAATTAGAGCTGAACAAGTCTTTACTATTCTCAGGTCAGAAACTTAGGCACATTGATAAACACTGAACACATCTGAAATAATGATGATAACACTTCTCAAGGATGTACCGTGCTGGAGTTTGCATGGCACTTTCACATAGGTTATCTCTTTTAAGCCTGGCAGGAAACAGATGGGAGAGCTGGAGGAGTTATCTCAGGTTACAGAGCCTGCATATGGCAATGGGATATAATGAAAAGCATTCAAAGATCTGGGTTCAAATTCTAACTCTGCCCTTCATTCATGTTGCAATTTTAGGCAAGATAAAGTAAATGAGACTCAGCTCAGAAATAATCATTACTGAGGCATAGGACTTTCAGTCATTTGTCCTACAACATATGGTATTTTGCTTGAGAGACAGGAAGGAAAAATTGAATACACAGGGGAAAAGGCCAGCATTGAGTTCTACTCAAAGCATGTTTGGAAGACCAGCAGCATCAGCATCCCCTGTGAAACGCAAACTCTCACCACCACCCCAAATCTACTGAATCAGAATCCTTGGGAAGTCCAGGGATCCATGTTTTCATAAGCACTAAGAAGCTTACAAGCCTGCTAATGGTGTGAGAAGCACTTTGCTATACACAGTGCATAAGTGAATTCATTTTGTATCCTGGTAACTCCCAACTTCATACTTATTTCCCCCACTTATCTAACTGCTTACCTAACATCTTAATTTAGGCATTTCAAATACAGTGTGTCTAAAACCAAACTCCTGATTTCTCTCTTTACACCTTTTGCAGGCTTTCCCCACTGGGAACCAGCACGGCAGTCACCCAGCCGTTTAAACCAAGAACCTAGCTGCCAATCTTGATGCCATCCTCTCTCCAGGGCTGCTTTATCCAATATGATTCATCAACAAATTCTGTCAATCATCTTCAAATAGATGCAGAATGAAATACCTAGAATCCTTCTCTGCTCACCATGGCTTCACCACTACCAAGCTGAAGTCGCTCACACTCACTGAAGGGTCTCCAATCCATCCTCTGCCCCTACAGCCTGCGCTCCTCATTGTTAATCTTGGAAAAACATGCATGATGATGTTGGCTCAATCCTGAGACCCTGAAATCCTGACCTGAGCTGAAATCAAGAGTCGGAGAGTCAGACACTTAACCAACTGAACCACCCAGGCGCCCCACTCTACTATTTTTTAATCGAAAATTTTATGGAGATAATTGCAGACTCATACACAGTTATAATAATAGAGATCCCTTGTACATTTTGCCCAGTTTCCCAGTTGTAATGGTTTGCAAAATTACAGCATAACATCACATCAGGATTCTAACATTGACCAAATCTACCCATCTTCCTCACTTCACTTGTACTCATTTGTATGTGTATGACTTCTACCTTTTGCAACTCTGTAAATCTAAAATTATTCCAAAATAAAAAGTTAAAGGAGTGCCTAGCTGGCTCAGTCAAAGGAGCATGCAGCTCTTAGTCTCGGGCTGTGAGTTCAAGGTCCACCCTGGGGGAAGAGCTTGCTAAAATAAATAAACTTAAAAAAATTTTAAAAAGCCGGGCGCCTGGGTGACTCAGTGGGTTAAAGCCTCTGCCTTCAGCTCAGGTCATGACCTCAGGGTCCTGGGATCAAGGCCCACATCGTGCTCTCTGCTCAGCAGGGAGCCTGCTTCCTCCACTCTCTCTCTGCCTGCCTCTCTGCCTACTTGTGATCTCTGTCAAATAAATAAAATCTTTAAAAAATAATAATAAAAAGTGGGTGCCTGGGTGGCTCAGTGGGTTAAAGCCTCTGCCTTTGGCTCAAGTCATGATCTCAGGGTCCTGGGATCAAGACCCGTATTGGGATCTCTGCTCAGCGGGCAGCCTACTTCCTAGTCTCTCTCTGCCTGCTTCTCTGCCTACTTGTGATCTCTCTGTCAAATAAATAAATAAATAAATAAATAAATAAATAAATAAATAAGCTCTTTCAAAAAAAACCAAACCAAACAATAATAATAAAAAGTTAAAGAAAGATAGTTGATGAAATGCCACAGCAGGGGTACCTTCATCACACCTCTTCAATCCCACTTCCCAGACCCACTCTCTGATACCCTCCCACCACACAGCAAATCTAAAGTCTTCCCTATTTTTTTTTTTAAGATTTTATTTATGTGACAGAAAGACAGCACAAGCAGGAAGAGCGGCAGACAGACGCAAAGGGAGAAGCAGGTTCACTGGTGAGCAGGGAGGCTGATGTGGGGCTCAATCCCAGGACCCTGGGATCATGACCTGACCCCGGGGCCCTCCAAAGTCTTTTCAACTGCAGTGTCTTTTCCTTCCATTCTCTCTTTCTGTGTGTGGCATATGGGCCTCCTTGCTGTTTCTCAAAGCAGCCAAGTCCGTTCTCATGTCAAGGTCTTTGCTAGCTCTCCAGTTGAGAATGAGCGCTGCCCTTGGATATTCACAAGGCTGCTTCCATGTCTGTCCTATGCTGGAATGTACCTCCCCTAACTTCCAAACACCTTCCATCATTCTCTACCCAGTTACCTTTCATACCACTTTGTCGTCGTTTGATGTTATACATTTGTTTACTAAACGTAAGCTCCAGAGTATGTATCCCCAGTGCTTAAACAGTGCCTGACATAGCAGCCTTTGATAAACACTTATGAGTAACTAGGTAGAAGCTATCTGTTCTGTTCTATTCGATTGAATTTGATTCTAAACAAAGGCTTGGGGTCATGATCTGGGGATCCTGGGATGGAGCGTTACACCAGGCTCCCTGCTCAGCGGAGAGTCTGCTTTTCCCTCTCCCCCCTGCCCTTCCCCCTTGCTTGTGTGTGCCCGTTCACTCACATAAATAAATAAACGAATGAATAAATAAGTGACCAAATAAACAAATAAATAAATACAATTTTTAAAAAAGATTTTATTTACTTATTTGACAGAAACACAGCTAGAGAGGGAACACAAGCAGGGGAAGTGAGAGAGGGAGAAGCAGGCTTCCCACCGAACAGGGAGCCCGATGTGGGGCTCGATCCCAGGTCTCCAGGATCATGACCTGAGCCGAAGGCAGTCACTTAACCAACTGAGCCACCGAAGCGCCCCAGTAAATAAAATCTTTTAAAAAATGTTTACCTTAAAAAAGTTGCTGCTGCTTGTTGTAGACCTACTGTATGGCAGACACTGTACAGGAATGATCTTATTTAGTTGTCAATGATCTTGAGCAATAGTATTTTCTCCATTTTTCGGATAAGGAAACTGAAGCTAAAAGAGGTTAATGTGCAAGCTCAAGTTAAAGAGTACATGGCAGGTCTAAATTCAAGGTCCCTTTACCTCAGTTCAAACAGCTATTACAGCCCAGGAGTCCGTCTACGCTGAACCCACCAGTCTGTACAATTACATGTTTCTAGTTTAGACAAATGAAGTATATTTAAGATTTCAAATAGTCCAGACTCCTTTTTTACTTTATTACTGGAAGCCCTTCCTTGGACCTTACCATAATGTCAACTTCTCTCTTAAAATATAAACCTTCAAACTGACTAGTCCTCCAGATATTCTCTAATCAGTGGCAAATACTTTGAAAGACTGGACCAGGGGACTAGAATAATGCATCTCAAGCTAAGCTCCATGGCCTGTAATTGCTTTTCAGACCTATATTCGATGACTTCATTTGTTGTCGCCACTTCGATAATGTGAGAAAAATATAGCCTTAAAAATTATAGACCAAAGCCTATCAATTCTAGAGAACTCCTGATATTCTGGAGGGATAGAAGACTTTTAAGAATTCTCCAAATTTGGGGCGCCTGCGTGGCTCAGTTGGTTAAGCGACTGCCTTCGGCTCAGGTCATGATCTTGGAGACCCGGGATCGAGTCCTGCATTGGGCTCCCTGCTCCACGGGAAGCCTGCTTCTCCCTCCCTCTCACTCCCCCTGCTTGTGTTCCTTCTCTGGCTGTTTCTCTCTGTCAAATAAATAAAATCTAGGAAAAAAAAAAAAAGAATTCTCCAAATTTATACTTCCATGTAACTGCCTCCAAAAATTGAAATTAAAGCATACTAGGAAAAAGGACCATCAGGTAACAAGCTGATCATATAAATCCAGGGCTACCATGCTTTGTAAAACTATGAAACTCTTTTACTTGACTTGTTCCAGCTTCTTGGATGTGTGATTTTCACACTGGATGAAAATCTTGAAAACAAATGACTTTCTCTCTTTGCTGCAGGGTACACAGCACTGCCTACACAGAGGCTGAGCCACATTACAACCCAACCCCGCTGAATCTGACCTCCACTCTTCATCCCCAATTGGTTTCTGTCTCAGAAACTATTTTCCTGAGATGGCAGCATTTTCTGTTCACCTCTATCACTCTCACCAGCAAATGACTTTAATGAAAAATACCTCATCGGGTATCTCAGCAAAATTACAAATTAAAATTTGCAGGGCGCCTGGGTGGCTCAGTCGTTGGGTGTCTGTCTTTGGTTCGGGTCATGATGCCAGGGTTCTGGGATCGAGCCCCAAGTCGAGCTCCCTGCTCAGCAGGCCTGTTTCACCTCTCCTACTCCCCCTGCTTGTGCTCCTTCTCTCTCTGTGTCTCTCTCTGTCAAATAAAATATTTTAAAAAAATTAAAATTTGCTATGGACTTTCAGGGTACTTGCAAACAGGAGTAATTGTGACTAAAATTTACTGACACCAGGTATCACTCTGCTATCCCTACTTACCATCCCCTCTCCAACTGCAATTCACGCTTCGTCATCTTCCGTCAGCAGTATAACAAAATACTCTGCTTCTGCCCAATCTTTTTTTCTTTTTAAAGATTGTATTTATTTGACAGAGAGAAAGTAAAAAAGCACAAGCAGTGGGAGCGGCAGAGGGAGAAGGAGAAGCAAACCCCCTGCTGAACAGGGAGCCTGACACGGGGCTCAATCTCAGGAACCCAGGATCATGACCTGAGCTGAAGTCAGACACTTAACTGACTGAGGCACCAGGAGCCCCTGCTTCTGCCCAGTTTCAATGCACCCTGTACACTTTTGCCAACATGAGCTTCTAAGTAAGAGGTAACATATAATAATGATCATTCATGCCATAATAACTTTTTAAAAAAGATTTTATTTATTTGACAGAGAGAGAGAGGGTACAAGCAGGGGGAGTGGCAGAGGGAGAGAGAGAAGTAGGCTCCCTGCTCAGCAGGGAGCCCAACTCAGGGCTGGATCCCAGGACCCCAGGATCATGACCTGAGCCGAAGGCAACCTGACTGAGCCACCAGGGTGCCCCATGCCATAATAGCTTTTTTTTTTTTTTTTTAAAGACTTTATTTATTTATTTGACAGGGAGAAACAGAGCTAGAGAGGGAACACAAGCAGGGGGAGTGAGAGAGGGAGAAGCAGGCTTCCCGCCGAGCAGGCAGCCCGATGTGGGGCTCGATCCTGGGTCTCTGGGATCATGACCTGAGCCGAAGGGAGTCGCTTAACCAACTGAGCCACCCAGGCACCCCCATAATAACTTCTTACATTATCTTTATTCCTCATAGTAACCAAGTCAGATAGGAATAATTATCCCCGTTATCAAAGAAGAAACTGAATTCAGAGATACTAAGAAACTCACATAGATTATTAAGAGCCAGATCCCATAGCCCGTGTCCTTCTCATTACAGCTGACTGTCTTCCCAGAGCTCTTCTGTCACGCCCTCAACACCTCTCTCAGCTCCAGACAGGCCAAATAACAACCTCCTTTGTCGGGGCGCCTGGGTGGCTCAGTTGGTTAGGCAACTGCCTTCGGCTCAGGTCATGATCCTGGAAACCCGGGATCGAGCCCCACATCGGGCTTCCTGCTCGGCGGGAAACCTGCTTCTCCCTCTCTCACTCCTGCTGCTTGTGTTCCCTCTCTCGCTGTGTTTCTCTCTGTCAAATAAATAAAAATCTTTAAAAAAAAAAAACCAACCTCCTTTGTCTTGCATCCTTAGTCATCACTACTGTCTTGCCTGAAAAGACTTTTCTCAACCCCTTTCTCTGCCTGGTTCACTCAGGACACTGAGATTTACTTCAAGTTGAGTTTTCTACCCTCATTCCTTCCTGCTCCTCCCTTCATGCAGTGTTCACAGAACAGCCTAAGCAAATCTCCGGCCCAGGACACATCAGTCTTCTGATCTGCTATTTCTGAGAGTGTGGGGTGGGTGCTATTGGTGGCACACAGGGTTTCAGATGGCACACAGACATAATACTAATTAACATCCAATCACAAAGTAAGTACGTCATTCCAATTCTCTTTCAATGTCTGACAAGGAGAAGCGTCAGTGTGGTGGTGGTGATTAGGTGGTGCTTAAGAGCATGGCCTCTGGAGCTGGACTGCCTAGGTTCAACCCCTGCTGTGCACACGGTCAGTGGGAGATATTCCTAAGACACAACAGATGACAGATGTCTTCCAAGCTCACAAACTTAAACCCCGTGGAGAAGCGTACCGTCTAGCTTATGGTTCTCAAAAAATGGCTCTTAAATCAGTAGCTTCAGCATCACCTGGGAATTTGTTAGAAATGCAAAATCTCAGGGGCACCTGGGTGGCTCAGCTGGTTGGGCATCTGTCTTCCACTTGGGTCATGACCTCAGGGTCCTGGGATCAAGCCCACATTGGGCTCCTTGCTCAGTGAGGAGTCTGCTTCTCCCTCCCCCTGCTTGTGTGCTCTCTCTCTCTCTCCCTCTCTCAAATAAATAAAAATCTTAAAAAAAAAAAAAAAAGCAAATTTTCAGACATCACCCCAGATGTACTGAATCAGAGAGTCAGGGTGAGGTCCCAGCAATCTAGGTTTTATAAATCTTATGGGAGACTCTGATGTGGTCTTAAGTTTGATCATCACTGATTCAAAGGACAAAGATATAGAGCAGGACTAGAAAGCAACCAAGACAGAATCTAGAAACTAAGAGCAGAGATGAGAGAAAGCTGCTCATAGCTTTCTGTTATCAAAACAGTCCCACAGGCTGAGACACTACTGGGAAGAGCCAAGAGAATCCTATCTTGGAAAAAGATCAGTTCCATATGGATCTATCAAGTACCAGGCCAGAAGACTAGGCAATCTGGATTAGGCCTGGCTCTGCCATTACCAGCTGTGTGATCTTGATTACAACCCTTTACCTCTCAAACCTGTTTCTTCACCAGTGGGTGCTCCATTGTGAGGCTCCTGCCCTTCGGCAGTGTCCCTCATACCTGGTGGACTCTCCCACATGGCCTTACCCTCCCTCTCTAATCCGTAACACCTCTTCCTCCATCCTTTCTCTCCCAATTCACTGTGAAAATCAGAAGAGAACTTCTACAGGTCTCCATCCTACACCTACCACCCAACAACATCTACACCCAGAGATGCAGCGTCTCAGCTTACTACCACACCCCAGCCACACTGCCATACAAATATAAGCCTTCCCACTTATTCACAGATGTCGCTACACGTCTTCCCTCTCCCACATCAATTTTTCTCTCTAGTGGATTTTCCCAATCACCAGAAGCAGCTGTTTCTCCCACCTTTGTCCCCTTTGGCAGAACTTATAAGAGCTGTTTGTGAGCTATCTCCAATCACTGTCCCCCGGCTCTCCCTCAGCCCACTCTACTCAGGCCTTCATGCCTGTCACCTTCCAGCACCGCTTGTCTGGGTCACTAGGGAAAACCAGTGGCTGATGCTCAGGCCTTGTTCTACCTGATGCATCAGCAGCACCCCTGGATTATTATGCTCTCCTCTACCACACAGGCCCACCTGACTCCCAGGGGACCAGATGCTCTTCTCCTTCTTTCCTGGTCCCTCCTCCTTGGTCTTCTTTGCCAATTCCTTTCCTTTTCCTAGCTGTCCTCATGCTGTAATAACCACAGGTTCAGTCCCAGGCTTCCTCATCATGCTCACTCTTAGGATTCCACCCAGTCTTGGGATTTTAAATAGAGGTAGCTCCCAAACACACATCTGTAGCCCTAACCTGAGACTCCAAGCTGCCTACTCAGCATCTCCCCATAGATGATTATGTTCAAAATGCAATGCCTAGTCGTCTGTGAAGTCTGCTTTATATACTGCCTTATCTGAATTAACAGCAGCTCCATATTTCCTAATGCTTAGGCTAGAAATTTCATCATTCTTGACATTTCTTTCTCTCCTATATTCCTCTACCCTTCATTCAGAGACATCCTAACAGTTTACCTTTGAAACATATGCATTACCTGACCATTTCTCACCACCTCCAATGCTGCCACTCTGTCAAAGTCACGATGACTGCCTAGACTACCACCAGGCTTTTTCTTTTTTTTTTAAAGACTTTATTTGTTTGACAGAAAGAAACACAGCTAGAGAGGGAACACAAGCAGGAGGAGTGAGAGAGGGAGAAGCAGGCTTCCAGCCGAGCGGGGAGCCTGATGCGGGGCAGGATCATGACCTGACTCTAAGGCAGTAGCGCAGCCGAGCCACCCAGGCGCCCCTACTACAAGACTTTCTAAGAGATTTTCCTTCTTCTACCCATGTTCCCCAAATTTCAGTTACAACACAGCAGAGTTTGTTTTCTTTTTCTTTGAAGATTCTTATCTATCCATTTGACAGAACGAGTGAGCACAAGCAGGCGGAGCAGTAGGGAGAGGGAGAAGCAGGTTCCGTGCCAATCAAGAAGCTCAACGTGGGACTCGATCCCAGGACCCTGGGATCCTGACCCGAGTTGAAGGCTGATGCTCAACTGACTGAGCCACCCAGGTGCCCCCAGAGTTACTTTTAAATGGAAGTCAGATCATGTGACACCTCTGCTCGAAACTCTGTGAAGTGCGATTCATTTCGTAGTAAAGGTGAGGATCTTTATAATGGCATACATGCCCTACACAAACAGCTCCTCATCCCCCCCCCCCCCTTACCTCTCTGACCTCATTCCTCTCACTCTGCCTAACCATACTGGTCTCTGGGTCGCATGCTCTTCCAGCTGGCTGAGGGCCTTTGCACTAGCTGATTCCCCTCTGGAAAACTCTTCCTCTCGGATCCATTTGGCCAACTCCTACCTCCCTCAAGTCATCTCAAATCTCACTTTCTCAGCTAGGCCTACCATGACTAGCCCTCCCCTACTCCTTACACTGCTCCTTCTTTTCTCCACAGCACGCATCATCTTGGTGATGTACTTTATAATTTACTCATGTTTTGTTTACTGTCCATCTCTCTCCATTAGAATCTAAGCTCCACAAAGTCAGGGATCTTTGTCTTTGTTCATCGATGTATCCTAAGAACCTTTAACGGAACCGAGCATAGAGTATGCACTCAAAAAATTATGTAACTTTAGCAGGACATTTTTTTTTTAGACAGTTACAGATTTATTTTAGCATACTAGAAAGTACTATAATAAATACGCAAGCCTGTAGGTTCAGTAGCAACAGGTTCTTTTAGGACCTGCATCAAACAGCATTTCTTTTTTTTTTTAAATTATTTATTGGGCGCCTGGGTGGCTCAGTTGGTTAAGCGACTGCCTTTGGCTCAGGTCATGATCCTGGAGACCCGGGATTGAGTCCCACATTGGGCTCACTGCTCGGCAGGAAGCCTGCTTCTCCCTCTCTCACTCCCCGTGCTTGTGTTCCCTCTCTGGCTATGTTTCTCTCTGTCAAATTTTTTTAAAAATTATTTATTAAAGAGAGAGAGTGCATGCATGTGTGCTCAAGTCAAGGAAGGACTGGGAGGAGGGAGGGAGCAGCAGACTCCCCACTAAGCAGGGAGCAGGACATGGGGCTCGATCCCAGACCTCCAGGATCGTGATCCGAGCCAAAGGCAGACACTTAACCGACCCGAGCTTTAATCCATCCTGAGCCACCCAGGCACCCCAAACAATAGTTATTTCCTAAGTAACCTGAAGGTGATATACAAGTTATGAAACCCTGCCCTCTATATACAGCAGAGGCAGGCAAATTCAAATCCTTTACCACTCCAGAGGTACTTTGAGGAGGGTTTTATCCTAGAATCTTCAAATATGGCCATGTATACAAATGATCTAGGAAGCTTTCTAAATATAGATTTCTGTGTTCTCTAAGCTTTCTGGCGTCGGGACCCAGACTCTATATTTTAAATAGATGTCTCAGGTGATCTTCCTGTTAACAGTCCAGTATCAGGCAAGGATTAGGTCTTAGGGACTACAAGATCAGATGACCTCTGAAGGCTCTTCTAAATTCTGCCTTTGTTATTGAGACATGACTGACTATACTGTAGAGCAATGTTTTTCAGACTGCAGATTTAATGGGTTAGAACCAGCATTAGGAAAAAAATTATACATAAAAGACTATAAAACGCAAATGCATGGCCTATCATAAAGGTATCGTTTCTTGAACATTTTTTCAATGATGAGTGTATGTACAGTGGTAACACAAAATGCATTTAGTTTTTATGTGAACTATGGTTAAAAAATCTTTGCAAGCGGGTGCCTGGGTGGCTCAGAGGGTTAAGCCTCTGCCTTCTGCTCGGGTCACAATCTCAGGGTCCTGGGATGGAGTCCCACATTGGGCCCCCTGCTCAGCGGGGAGCCTGCCTCCTATTTCTCTGCCTGCCTCCCTGCCTATTTGTGATCTCTGTCAAATAAATAAAATCTTTTTAAAAAAATCTTTTCAAGCCACTGCTGTTGAGAATACTGAACCTTAATTTTCTGTGTAGTAAGAATGTGAGTTTCTGAGCCCTACTAAGTTCAAGTCTCCGAGAGGAATTCAGGAATTTATTTTTAATTTTTTTTTTAAAATTTTATTTATTTGACAGCGAGAAACACAGCAAGAGAGGGAACACAAGCAGGGGGGTGAGAGAGGGAGAAGCAGGCTTCCCGCCGAGCAGGGAGCCCGATATGGGACTCGATCCCGGGTCTCCGGGATCATGACCTGAGCCGAAGGCAGTCGCTTAACCAACGAGCCACCCAGGCGTCCCCCCCCCTTTTTTTTTAAAGGAATTACACTTTTAACAGGTAACTGATGCGGATGGCCCTAGATCACATGTGGACTATTGTGCCTGTGAACTCAAACCTGTCCCCAAGACCCAACTCATCCAGTGCTTTTCAATACTGGGGTCTGGGGTGTGGTATGGAATACCCTCGGGAGGAATAAATCCAACCCCTCATTTTTGTGGTGGCAGTAGGGATGATTTGGTAAAGCATAATTAATATCACTCTGTTATATTGGGCAGGAATCCTGTTTTGCTATTTATTACAGGGCGGTGGATTTTTATTGTACCTGAAAAGTGGGGGAGACAGGAGGGACATGTACTTTTTGTCCACTTAGCAGCAAACTGTATCTGTTTGGTTCAAGGCTGTACTTTATTTAGGTAAGCACTCAAGCACATGTTGAATGTGTGACAAGAAACAGAAATCCTGAACTGAGCAGACAGGAAGATCTAAGTGGTCCCTCTCCAAGTTGCTGCCACTCCCAAAGCCCCCTTTTTTAAATTTTAAAGTAATCTCTACACCCAAAGTGGGGCTCTAACCAACAGCCCTGAGATCAAGAGTCACAAACTCTATCAACTGAGCTGGCCAGGCGCTCCCCAAAGCCCGGTTCTTCATAGATTTTAGGGACTTCTTGAAAAAAGGCGAGCCTAGCAAACAACCCCCTGAATCTGAGCTTATTCAGCAACATCATATGGAATAACCCCCATCCTCGTCTTCTTTTTTGTCCCAGGAAAGAGTAGCACTCAAGCCAATTACAGTAAAGTCTACCAGAGAACAGGGAATACATAATCAATAAATGCGTAACATTTACATGACAAGAGCTCCTACTATGTGCCAACTGATTTACATATACTACCTTTCACTCTGGAAATCACCCTTCAAGGCAGGTTATTGACCTATTTTATACAAGACCTGAGGCCCAGAGAGGTTGGCTGACTTGCCTATGGTCTCACCCAGGTAGTAGGGGCAGTGCTGCTGTCTGTGCCCTCTGAGCAACCAGGTCTCTCAGAGGTCAGACACAAGCAACAGCGAGGGGCAGTCTTCTGAGAGATTATGCATCAGATACAAGACATGCACACTTCCCATTTTGAGCAACTATCTTCTTTAATTCAATTCAGTGGCTACTTGGGTGTTTGGCCCCTTAGAGTCAACTGCTGACAAGTAAAGACCAACTCCAATTTTGATTGCTGACCCTCTTTGGGGACTTGGGGAACATAAGCTACAATGGTAAACAGCATTTTACAGGTTGGTCAACTGAGTTTCAGGTAACAACTGATGAAAGTATATTTCAAGGGACAGATGTGTAGTTTTGCCTTATTACTTAAAAGCTATAAACCTGTATAAAATGGTCTGGAGGAGCTGGAATCTGCCTGCCTTTGAAAAATGGTTCCATCCCCACCACTGTGACTTCAGACAATGCATTTCCTCCTCTGCCTTTGTGCATCCTAATCACTGTAGCACCTCACAGTCATGAAAGCAAAAATGAAGTAAAGTGAATAGGTGTCTGTTGGAAAAGAATCTTGACCAACATCCAAGAGAGCATAACCCTCCCAGGGAGTTTGCCAAGATAACTACTCTGGGTGCAACCACCATTGTGTAAACTATCTGCTATCAGTAGAGGTGGAGAGGGGCCAGTGGCAGCTAGTGGGGCTCTTCTTGGTAAAGAAGCCTATGCTATCTGTCAGGAACCTGCGTATTTGAGATGCTTAGGGGCCCCTTGGTGGCTCAGTCAGTTAAGCGTCTGCCTGCAGCTCAGGTTATGATCCCAGGAGGGAATCTGCTTCTCCCTCTGCCGCTCTACCCACTTGTGCTTGCTCACACTCTCTCCCAAGTAAATAATCTTTAAAAAAATAAACAAGACAGTTGAGATGCTTTAATTCCAAATTCTGGCACTTATACACCATGATATGCCACATGTTTAAGTAGCCAATCTTTAACAGCAAAAAACCCAGAAATACACTATAGGAAAACACTCAGAGGCAGTCACCACGGTAAAAGTCTTGCTATCAAAGCACATTCAACAGGGTGACTGAGGGGAGTCTAGAACAGCATTTCTGCCTGAAGTTGTTGAATGCCTTTGCCTTCCAAGTTACTTTCAGGCCCCAGGTTAATGTATTTATCGAAAAGCAAATTAAAGCCACAGCGATAAATACAATTATGTTAACACCTTAAAATCAAATTATATAAGGTCCTCAAATGATACAATCACAACTCATCATTTTTGTTCAGATTTGTAAACACACACCTCTGCATCTGTTTCCTAAGCTCTCCCGCACCTGGAGCAGAGTGAAACTGTCCTCCTGGCAGTGCCCCCGGGTGCCTTACACTGGATTCCCCCCTGACAACCACACTCTGTGGTTTCCATAACAAGCTGCTTGCAAGTGGTTCTGTACCCCCAGGCACCAGTTAGGTCCCTAGTGAGTGGAAGCTTAAACTATCTGTGGGTGGTTCCTGGGCCCTGACTGGGCCACTTATCTGGAAAGCCCAAGCCTTAACCCTTTAGGACCCGGCCTCTGGCAGCCTACTCGCTATGGTCTTTACCCACCAGTTGGCTGGAGCACCTCAACCTACATGTGGAGTTTAACAGACTGGGAAACAGCAGGTGGTTAAACTGCACAAAAAGGCAAAAGTGCGGGCACCTGGGTGGCTCAGTGGGTTAAAGCCTCTGCTTTTGGCTCAGGTCATGATCTCAGGGTCCTGGGATCGAGGCCCACGTGGGGCTCTCTGCTCGGCGGGGAGCCTGCTTCCTCCTCTCTCTCTGCCTGTCTCTCTGCCTACTTGTGATCTCTCTCTCTGCCAAATAAATAAATAAAATATTAAGAAAAAAAAAAAAGGCAAAAGTGCAAAATCAGAAGATAAGTCACAGACAAAATCTAGCAGGTCAGTCTGCTCTAGAGGGCCAGAAGGCTTGCCATTTGCCTTGTTACTTGTCTTGGGTCATGATGCCAACAGCGCAGAGGAAACAAAACACAGATGACGTCTCTCCAGCTTAGTGTCCTTTCAACTACACCATACCATCAGATAACTTGGAGGTACCCTGCAAGGACCTCACAGATTCTACACAGAGGGCCAAAACAAGACAGCCCGTACTGGAGTATGGGGGAGTCCTACAGAACTAACACTCCGGATAGTTAGTGCTGGCTGCATAGATTAGGCAATATATCCTATACATCTAAAAGATGGCGTATTATAAAGCTGCCATAACATGAGAATATACTTGAGGAAAAAAGCATAAATTATCTTATGTAAAAAAAAAAATGCCTAGAAGGTACAGCTCTGTTTGCTAACTAGTGTTTCCAATGGAGGAAGAGCACCTACTGTCCCTAGACCTGGGATCATGTTATTTCTTAGTTATTTGGCATAAACACAGTCCTGTGGATTGCTATTTCCTACCAACCAGCTCAAAATAGTAACATAACCATGTACACACTATTGCAAAAAAACTTTGATCCCATCTTTAAAAATAACCCAAGATACTCTTATCTGGACTTTAATCTCTCCCCTTTACCCATCCTATATGGATGAAATGCCAAGCACTCCAGTACAATCTAAGTGGTTTCCCCATTTCTGCCCCCATTTCCTTTAAAAATCTCTTACTGGGCACCTGGGTGGCTCATTGGGTTAAAGCCTCTGCCTTCGGCTCAGGTCATGATCTCAGGGTCCTGGGCTCTCTGCTTGAGCCTGCTTCCTCCCCTCTCTGCCTGTCACTCTGCCTACTTGTGATCTCTGTATCAAATAAATTAAAATAAAATAAAAATCTCTTCCCACAGCAGCAGTAATGGTAGGTTGTGATGTGGCCTCTCACCAGCCTGATCTGATCTACTCCGGACTTCCACCCTTCCTCTCTAGCCAGTCTCCCTGCTGCTTCTCAACTAGACTAGTACTTTCAAGCCTTTGCACAGCTGGCTGGCCCCATCACATTACCTGCTCAGGTATCAGCGACTATCCTTTACCCATTGGCACAGCAATTCACTACTTGTATCATTATCCTGAATCACAGAATGTTTGACACTATAGGCACTAATATGAACAAGCAGCCCTAGTTAAAGAGAAAACTGAAGGGCATCCCACACAAATTTTCAAATACCCCAGAATGGGAATAGATTATTGTCCCAGACTGAGAACTCTGTATTATAGAGGACAGTTGAAAAACTAGAACATTCACTCTGCAAAGTAACATCTAGTGTTTTCTGGGCCTGGTATTGGAATACAGATGCCTGCTGAACACTATACTCTGAAGACAACCACAATGTGACATGCAGGCAGAGGGTGACCTAACACTGCTCTAAGGTTTTCCAATGGATAGCAGCTGAAGTAATGAGAAAAACAACCACACAGCAAGAACTTCACAAAACTAAATTTATTCAAGAATCTCCTTGGGTATTAGGTCTTCCCTCCCTGTTTTGGCATTAGTATGTAGGTAGTTTCTAGGCTTTAGTGTGTGCACACAAATCACCCATGGATTTGTTTAGAAAGGCAGATTCTAATTCAGTAGATCTGAGGCCCAAGAGTTTTAACCAACCCCAGGTGACTGTATCCACTTAGTAGCAAGTGAATGGATGTAAACTCAAAACGAATGTAGACACCAGTGCGACATGTTTTAGAAGTCATGCTTCTAACCAGGACAGGAGGCAAGTTTTCCTGGCTCTGACCACTCTAAACTGGTTAGGGAAGTCTCCCCACTTGCTCCAGGCTCCAACATGTTTCAAGACTCATTCAGACTATCACTGAGAGGTAGGACTAAAATCCAATCAGATCACCAAACTCCCGAGTCCTTTTTCTACTAGACCAAGAGCCCAGAGAGTCTAATTTTTAAAATCGGGAGTCAGAAGCGCCTGGGTGGATCAGTTGTTAAGCATCTGCCTTTGGCTTGGATCATGATTCCAGGGTCCTGGGATTGAGTCCCACATCAGGTTCCCTGCTCAGTGGGAAGCCTACTTTCCCTCTCCACTGACCATGCTTGTGTTCTTGCTCTCACTGTCAAATAAATGAGTAAAATCTTTAAAAAAAAAAAAAGAAGAGAAGAGAAAAAAGAAAAGAAAAACAACCTGGGGTAGGGGGAGGGACTCAACTCAACTGAGTATCTGACATGGCAGGACCTAATTTAGGGTAGGGAGATTCATATTTAAATTAAATAGGAAGACACATAAAAACATATAGATAACAGCAAATGGCTAACAGTAAAGTGCAAAAAGACAGTAGCAGTATTAGAGGGCCTTTCACTTTCTACACTTCCCATTTCTGAAATGCTTTAAACAAAATGAGCATAATGCCACCTCCTCTGTACAATATACTGACACAGCAGCTAGCACCTGTTAGCACAAGTTATATATTCACCAACAATCTGTCCTCACGTGTGTATTCCAGTTGTAGTTACTGTAATTACAGAAGTTAACACAAGTCAGACACCCCCCCCCCCGCAAAATGAAGCTGAACCACAAGAATCACTCCCACCCAAGTTTCACTGTTTATAACGGGACAGTCCTGGCCCTACAGTCAGACTGGAAAGTGTATGCACGCTAATGTTTTAAGTGAAACAAAAAGTATACAGTAATACATTACATGATTCTCCCCTTTAACCAACTGTATCTGACCTCTCTGGGTAAGACTTTTACCAAGAAGACAGAAATGTCATTATTTCCAAAACAATGAAGGCACACCAAAGAGATTTCTGGGTTTTAAAGTAACTACAAAGGCAGCTAACAAATTAGAGAACCATTTAATGGCAGTGAAGAGGTAGCCCAAGAAAAACTGAACTCATTAGTCACAAGTGAGTAAATTATTGAACTGAATTAACATGTGCTCAAAATGTAAACCCTAAATTGAAAACTATGAACCATCGGCCAAGTACTATGTCCAATGGCCAGAGAAATGGTGACTTCTGAATGTCTCTGGTTCAGTGACAAGGAAAAGACAAGAAAGTTCTTTCACACCAAAGGAAGAGCTAACTGATAAGGATAACATTTCTCATATGCCAAACCACAGAATTAACCCCTTTTGAGCCCTATGTGCCTGGTGTAAGTCTTAAGTATTCTGCAAGTATTAAACTATTTAACCTTCTGAGGGCTATCACTTGCCTCCATGATAGAGATGACAAACTGGGGCAGAGATTAACTTGCTTAAGGTAACACAGTGGATAAAAAGGACAAGGAATCATATCCAGGCAATTTGCCCCAAATATCATTCTCTTCTAGGCTTATTCTGCCTCAACAATCCTAACATTCTCATTTTAAAGATTTTATTTATTTGACAGAGAGAAACACAGTCAGAGAGGGAACACAAGCAGGGGGAGCGAGAGAGGGAGAAGCAGGCCTCCCACTGAGCAGGGAGCCCGATGTGGGACTTGATCCCGGGTCTCCAGGATCATGACCTGAGCCGAAGGCAGTCGCCCAACCAACTGAGCCACCCAGGCGCCCCCCCTAACATTCTCATTTTAAAGTAAAACGGGAGTCTGAACAGTTAAACCAAAATTTAATCCCAAACATGACAAACCAAAGCCTGTGATTGCCTTTACCAGACATGAATGCTGGTATAATCTCTAGTGAAGAACAGAATTACTGAATAGAGGGGAGTCTCCTACAGCATGAGAGCACTGTACCCCACCTTTAACCAAACCTCTATATTCAAACCTCAGCCCCAATCATACCCTCCCCTCTAACATCAGTTTCCACATGACCTGCACCACCACAGCCTAACCACAAGGATGTGGGGAGCAGAGGCAATGCTGTGAAGCTCAGGCTTCGATCTGCCAGGGAACACTGGTATCCAGAGGAGGACAGGGTCATTACCAGCTATTCCCATCGAAGCTTTAAGTGCCTTGAAGTCCAGGGACTTGAATATGGCCAGGCTCCTTTCACAGAACACACAACAGTAATATACATTTCACTGAAAAGTTTTTATTGGCGTTTTGGATAGAAACGGGAATTTATTTGCCAGGAAGGATGATCCCATCATACTGAAAGAGAAGAGATTTTATTTTTCACAACAGGAGGCAATAGCAAAGATGGCAGCAATGGCTAACGTTTGAGAATTCACATCTGATATGTAAATTTAGCTCTGAACCCCACATCCCTTCTGGACTGAACAGGAAACTGGCCAGTTTTAACAACTGCTACACTGTGCTGAACCGCACGGTACCTTGAGAAAAGGGGGCTATTAAAGCCATTGCTCCCCTTCCAGCTACCTGTATGTGTGGGGGTGGGGAGAAAGCCTGATTTTGGGTGTTCAAACCACCAACCCTGGAAACCCACATTTGCCAAGGTGCCCAAATACTCTACCTTTAAAAAAACTACCCATCAAACGGTGCTGGATTTTGCACCCCCAAATCCCAACTCCATTCACCAACACCACATTCCACCATTTCACCTGAGATAAATCAGCTTTACCTTCTGCTGGAACCAGCGCATGGCCTCCTCTTTGCTGATTCTGTGTTTGGCCCCAATGCAGCCTGTCCTGCGCTTCTTGTCTGCGATGCTGAAACCTGGCCTACCCAGCACCTGTCCCAGGAATAACCGAGAGTCACCTAGCCAGCTCACAGTCAAGAGTAGACGGACAAAACTCACACATCGGAGACTGATCTTCAAGAGCCACCTGGTGGCCCAATGATTTCCAGAGCGAGAGACCCATGATGTCAGGGTCTGATAGACTGGTTAGCAGCATCCTGGACAACACACCACACTATAGGTCAGCTATGGAGCTAGAACTTACAGTATATCTCTCCCTTCCTGCCCAACTTCCAATGGTAGCTAAGGATTCTCCATCACTGCTCCCCAGTTTCAAAAGTGTATTTTTAAAAGTAACATTAAAAAAAACAAAACTTACTATAATATGTGCATTATAGAAAACTTAAGATTCTGAGAAGCATAAAGAAATGCTGAGCCTCTGCCTTTGGCTCAGGTCATGATCTCAGGGTCCTGGGATCGAGTCCCACATCAGGCTCTCTGCTCAGCGGGGAGCCTGCTTCCCCCTCTTTCTCTGCCTGCCTCTCTGCCTATTTGTGATCTCTCGCTCAAATAAAATCTTAAAAAAAAAAAAAAAAAGAAACAGTTATTCTTCTCTTCTGGTTCAGTTCAAAAGTGCTTCTTAAAGGCTTGCTGTTCTCAAACTCCATATGAGTACCTAATTCTCCTTAGCGTTAGGGTACTCAAATCAGTTCCACACTAGTCAGGACTTCTGGGTTTTGCTATGTGGTTTTACGGTTGGACAAACACGTTGCAGTAACACAAATGGTCATTTCTACACTGAAATCCCTCTCCTGGCTGAGCAAACAGACCAAACTCCCATCTATGTCCTCTGGATGCCCCAAGGTCTAAGGAAAGAAGCTGAGAAAAGAGCAGCCTCAGTACAGCCAACCCATACACCAAATACAGCACCAGAACTCTCAAATTTTCAATTCAGTGGGTGGAATAGTTCTTTCTTCCACCTGTAAGTCACACTGGTGCTTGCCAGATCCTAGACTATAAGCTTTGCAATAGCAGGATCTTGTCTATCTATTCAGTGCTGTATCATGCCACCTGCCACAAACAAGGCACATTTTCCTGAGGGGCAGAACACAAAGGCAGACAACACTCAAGGCTTTAATCCAACATCAAAATAGCACACACAAAATAAAAGAGTAGCAGATTCCACTCTCCTCACAGATCAGGAGTAGAAAAGATTAAATATTCATACCACATAAAAGTCCAGGCCGTAGATACCAATGCTTGGGTCATATTTGATCCCCAGATCAATGTGCTCCTGGATCCCAAAGCCAAAGTTTCCAGTATCAGAGAAGTTATTTTTTCTTAACTCATATTCTCGAACCTAAGGAGAAAAATGCAACAACCACACTCTTATGTTAACTCAAATCACCTCCCAAATTACTAGCTTAGTCCTCAATAATCAGCACCCCAGAGATGCAATCTGATATAATTTGATCCTGAACAAAAACTCATCATTTCCCCAAGAGACTAAATCACACCCCGACGATGGATTTCATAGAACTTTCCCAACATTTGAAAGACATGGAAAAACCCAGAGAAATCATTAATAGTTTAAACCTTGCTGAGCAGGAAACACCTTTTAGAGATTAAAAAATAGAAGTTATGGGCGCCTGGGTGGCTCAGTTGGTTAAGCGACTGCCTTCGGCTCAGGTCATGATCCCGGAGACCCAGGATCCAGCCCCACATCGGGCTCCCTGCTCGACGGGAAGCCTGCTTCTCCCTCTCTCACTCCCCCTGCTTGTGTTCCCTCTCTAGCTGTGTTTCTCTCTGTCAAATAAATAAAAATCTTAAAAAATAAAAAAATAAAAAAATAAAAATAGAAGTTAAAAGCCAAAACACCAAAGACAGTAGAAGCATAAACACTACTACTGTAACTATCTACTTGTGTTAAGTTGGCACTCTTTATTATTATCCCAGGAGATCAGCCTTACCTTTAGACCTTTCTCCAGGATTTCTTCTGCCTTGGCCCCACGGACTGTGCAGTGGACAGCAATCTTTTCATTTCTCCTGATACCAAAGGATCTAACCGTGTATCTGGCTGCAAGCAGGAGGAAACAAGGAGTCAGGTATCACACTCCCACTGCACTCACGTCCTCCAGAACATCATCTCCATAACTCGTAAGAAACATTAAACATCTACCCATACCCCAAATGGTGGTGTTGTAACCAGTGTCACCTACATCTCGTTTCACCCTTAACACAGAAAACACATTTTTCAACTTCCAAGTCCTCAGTCATACTTAGGCAATTAAGAGCTCGAAGGGGAGGCCTGGATGGCTCAGTCAGTTAAGTGTCTGCCTTTGGCTCAGGTCATGATCCCAGGGTCCTGGGATCCAACCTGCTCAGCGGGGAGCCTGCTTCTCCCTCTCCTTCTGCCTGCACCTCCCCTGCTTGTGCTCTGTCAAATAAATAAATAAAATCTTTAAAAAACACCCAAAAAACAAAAAATAGCTTGAAGTCATAATCTCTAAGTCTCAGGATGGGCCAAGTTCTCAGCCAGAATAGGCCACTAGAAAGAAACAGGATCACTGTGTTCTAAAGAAACCAAAATGTTATTAAATACAGCCAAAATTCTCTAATGCATTATTGTAATGTTATCCTCATATTACAGATGAAGTTCTGGGAGGTTAACTTGCCCCAAATCACAGTTGGTAATAAAAAAACAGGATTTGAACCCAAGGACTTTTGCCATATTGCACTATCTTAAAGCAATGAAACTTCAAAAGCAAACCAAAAAAAGCAACAAAACAATGGTAGCATCTACACTGAGTTTGGTGTATAGCAGGCACTTCATAGAATCCATTTGATCCTACACAATCATAACTGTTATCATCCCCTTTAGGTAAATAAGGAAGCTAAGACCCAGAAAAGGCCAAAGTCAGACCAGCAGTTGATGGAGCCAGGATCTGAACGCAGCTGGTCTAGGTACACAGCTCTGCACTTAATGTAGCCTATAAGTTGCAAATATGAATCAAGCCAAATACCATTTACTGCATTCCCAACACTTCTAACTTTCCCAGGAAAAATCTTTACTTGGGACTAGTCCTAGCTTAATCTCTGCTAAATTAAAAACCTGGTATTCCAACACCAAACCCAATCTTGAAAGGAAGATACTTCTTGAATGGCTCAGGAAAGTAGTATTTTTAAGGGACACCAACTGTCACTTTCAAAATGGGCACTAAACAGGCTAGAGGCCAGGTAAATTAGGAAACATGCAGGCATACCCAGCCGCAGGTCCTCTCCCCAAACTGCCATCACTCACCTTTGGAGAACACGGGGGTCTGGCCTGTGAGCTGCTCCAGCACCTTGGCTGCCCGGGTCAATCTGTCTCCACTCTCCCCCACACATATGTTGAGGCAGAGCTTGCGGATGCGAAGTTCCCGCATGGGGTTCTCCTTTTCACCTTGATCCTGCTGCAACAAGGTAAGCACTGCAGTCAACACACAACCCGACCACAGCCAGCCACGAGTCCATCTTCTGTATACACAGCATACCTACTTCTGCTCATCCCGGCATCTAGCGAAAGCCCTAAGGGTTTAAAAAGTATCACGGTGTTTGTGGGGGAGGCACCAAGGCAGAAGATGGCTCGGGACCTGGTTTCCCTCCTCCACGCACGGAATGGGCGAACAGAAACCTAGGACAGGTATCGGGAGTTAAAGTTACAGGGAGAGGAGGAACCCCAACGGACTCGACGTGTAAGGTGTCGGGGCGCGTCCGCACCATCAAGCTAACCGCGAAGAAAACAGATTTAAACCCTGGGGAAACAGGAAACACGTGGTTGTCCCACCTCCCCCATTCCATTCCGAAGCAGGCTGTTCCCGGGGGCAGAAGGCTAATGTTCCCCGAGCGGTGGAACAGGCTGAACCTCGCTAGCACCCGGCAAGTCTCAAGTCTCCGGACCGGTAACAGGTCTGGACACAGTGTGCCAGCCACTCTGTTCGCTCCCCTCGCTCTCCTTGCAGCCTACGGGCCGCTCTTCTGAGCCCTCCCAGCGGCTGCCCCGAGCCCGCTCGGAAGAGGGAGGGAGAAGAGGCGACAGGGTTCACCTCCGCGCCCGCGGCCCGCACGACTCTGCCAGTTTCGGCACGGCCAGCCCTACGGGCTCCCTTCTTCTCCGGCCGCGGACGAGGCAGCTCCCGCAGCCTCGGCCCACCGCGGATGAAGACGGATGAAGGGAAGCAAACCCGGGCCTCAGCTACTCACCGCCATGGTGGAGAACAGGAAGAGAAAGTGAAGCTTCCGGCCCAGGGCCTTATGGGTCGGGAGGCGGGCTCTTTCCCCCGGATCCCCGCGGGGCGGTGTCGGAGGAAGAGGGGCGGGGCTCCGCCTGGTGGGAGCCGCCCACAACTGCGAGCCACGCCTGCCAACCCCCCGGACCCGGGTTTTCCAAAAATGGTTTTCAAAGTTCGCTGAACTGGCTTTTCCTTGAACTTGCGATCTCAGTGGGCGCCCGTCCTTCCCAGCGTCTCCAGACCTGGTGGTTCTTGGAGTGATGAGACTTCCAGGACTACGTGAAATGAGTTGTGCAAACTGTAATGTATATAATTTATTCGGTAACAGTGTAAACAAATGGAATTTATATAGTTAGAACAGTGATGGCTTAAGAGTCCTGAGCTGTGGAGGCTGTTTGCTCTCGTCTTGGCAACGCGACCCAGAGCAGGTTACTAGTTACACCTCGTTCAGCCTCGTTTGTTGTCTTTTTTTTTTTTTCAGCTTTAAAATGGGTACTGATATCATAGGAGATTGTTGTGAAAATAAACGAGGTAATTGTGTAGAGCACACAGTTAAGCTCGCAATAAGGGGTTACTCAAACCCACTATATCCAAGCAACCCTTTACCGCCCTCCCGAAAGTGCTAGACATGGTTTATAATCAACAGAGTCATCCTACATGCACAGAAATAGCTTGCAGATTGGTCTCTGACAGGCTCCAATTGCAAGCAGTGATAAGGCTTCCGGGTTGATACTAATCCTCAGCAGCAGGACCCACATCCCAGGCAGAATTTGGTCTGGAATCTGCCAGTTTCTTTAGCAGGAATAAATGCGCTAAGGGCTTCTGTGGAAAAGGAGACAAGGTTCTCGCTTCTGCTGCCATAATTCCGCTGCTACCGGGGAGGTAAAAGCCCCCGGGTCTCCTAGTTTATTTAATCCAATAGGGATACAAGGGATTTCTGGAAAGCTGGGCTGATAGAGCAGAACAAAGAGATACGCCCCCTCCTCCTAACCTACACCTTTGAGCTTTCTCCATTAGGCAGCCTCTAGCTGACCCAGAGCGGAGGCCTCAAACAAACATCTGGAAGAGCAGAACCAAGGGAGAGGCTGCTCCAAAACTTGGAATAAAGAGAAAAGACTGCTGAATACAACACATGATCCCGGATTTTCTTTTGCTATAAGCATGTTTTTGGAATAATTGAGAAAATCTGAATCATGTCTGCAGATTTCAGAAGTATACCCATGTTAATTTAATATTTTCATTCTGATTACTTGACCTTGGTTATATCAGAATATTTTTGGATTTACAGTGTTCGCTGTAAATGGCTGTCATGTCTGCAATCAGGGAAAAAAATGGTTAATAAGATTTGGGGAATTTGGGTGAGATGGCCTCTTGCAACTTTGTGACTCAAATTGTCCAACTGAAGTTAAAGTAACCTGAGGGAAACATGTACCTAGGAAATACAAAACAGCTCATCCCACAAATCTCAGGCTCATTCCCTTCCTCTCAACTTTTTGCAACAGAACTTCCCCATAATAGTGTTCACTTGGCTCCAGTGCCTGCACCATGTGAATGAGAGTAGTTGATTAGCATACCCAGCAGGTACCAGCTCACTCAAGCTTCAACATCCCTGTGGAGGCAGATACTGTTTGTTTTCCCATTTTACAGAAGAGCAAAGCACGTAGAAGGTCCAGTAATGTTTTATAGACACTATTTAAATTAGGCAGTTTAACACCACAGTCCTGGTGTTCATCTAGGAACTGATGAACTTGGCCTGGGCCAAAAGATGCCTTAGACTTTCTGCTTTGTACCTTTTCTTCCCTGTGACCCTAGCTCTCCGGTTCTTGTACCAGTCAGGCACAAGAAGGAAGGTTAGGGATAGAACTAGACTGAGCACCCCACCTGCTTCCTCCTTGCTTGCAACATCAAGGTCAGCGGAGGCAGAGGCAAAAAGACTTGCTGTGCTTTATTTCCATGCCTTAAGCTCATCAGCAAAAAGAAAAATGCATTAGCAGGGGCAGGTTTAAGACCATTCAGGCAACAGAAAACTAAGTCTAAGGCTTCTCCTTGAGCCGTTCTTCTCCAGCTGTGGCTTGTCCTGGGCTACCCCTCACCCAGAAAGTCCTAGGGTAGGTAGCTGTCACCACTCACTTCCGGGCCGCTTTCATGGCAGACTTGGTGACTTTGCCACCAGTCGCTGCTTTTTTCTCCACCGCCTTGATGACCCCAACAGCCACTGTCTGCCTCATGTCACGCACAGCGAAGCGACCTAGGACACAGGGCACGAAGAAACAGGTGGACAACACTACCAGAGCTTTAGGACACTGGCATGGGAGGTCAAGTAAGTGATACTCCAAATTATGCAAAGGAGTGCATCTGTCTCAACTCAAAGTAGGCCTCATTACATCTATTTTACAGTTGGGGAAGCTGGGGCAAAGTAGAAGATCACTTTGCTGTGATGGTTGAAAACCCAGAAAGTCTCACACCCATGCTTATATACTTAGCCACTGGACTGTTCTACTTCCATAAGTAAAGGTCACAGAGGAGATTTTGCTTTTGGTGCACCCACCACCCTACCATACATGCTAATGCTCCCAGGCTCCAAGCAACTAGCATCTTCTCTGTTCCCATCACAACCACCCTTAGGATGGATCTCATTTACATTCAGCTGTGATTCTGGCAGTTGCTTCTCCTGGAGGTTCCTGAATGCTCCTCTGACTTCAGGTTGTGGAGCACAAGGCTTTGGCATCTGGTTTCAACTGCATGGTATTTTTGGCAGAGGTAGAAAGAACTAAACCAGCTTTGCAAGATTCATGTGGCAACTTTTGTGGCCCGCCTCTAAAATTAGCTTTTTGAAATTCACCCCCTTTCCCATTAACTGGGAGGCCCTGATGGCAAGAACTTGTTTGTAAATATCTATCATCAAGCACAGAGCAGGTACTATATAAAAAGTGCCTATTCCCTATATATTTGAGTTCAGAATATTCTAAGTTAATTGTTCAAACGTAGCCATGCAGAATATACTCGGGGAAATCAAAGAAACAGACTCAGGCTGCAGCCTTGACCAGGTGAATCTATCAGGGTCTGAGCCTCTGGGTTTAACAGGGTCCATCAGTGGCTCTGATTATCCACCAGGCTTGAAAACCACTACACTGAAGAATAAGGAAAAAGAAAAATCCTTATTAATCTCTGCTTTATTCACCTCCTCTCAATCAGGGTTTCTTAAATTGATGTGCATCCCCATTACCTGAGAATCTTATGAAGCTGCAGATTGGAGTTCAGCAGGTCTGGATGGAGCCTGAGGTTCTCCACTTCTAACCACCTTCCAAGGGATGCCTGTGCTGCTGGTCCACAGACCACACTTCAAGGAACAAGGCTCCAAAGTGGCCCTGCCTTGCTGTGTGACACTAGGCAAGCCACTTTCCTTTCGGGAAGCCCTTCTGACCTGGAACTCCGGTCCTTCTGACCAGTTCTGCAACCCGGCTTGGGTGTGACATGTTGGCCTACTGATTCACTGGAGCCGGGAGGAGGAAGGGGCAGCTCCAGGAACCAAGTGCTGTCAGGACTTACCAAGGGGCGGGTACTCTGAGAAGTTTTCCACACACATGGGCTTTCGTGGAATCATCTGCACGATGGCTGAGTCCCCAGACTTCAGGCCTTTAGGATTGTCTTCCAGCTTCTTGCCTGAGCGCCTGTCAATCTTCTCCCTGAGGTCTGCAAACTTGCAGGCGATATGGGCCGTGTGGCAGTCCAGAACTGGTGAGTAGCCAGCTGAAATGCTGCCAGGGTGGTGGAGAATGATCACCTAGAACCCAGGGTGGGATGGGAGCAGGGGAGGCCATTAGCCCAGCAACCTCCAGAGGAGGTAGCCCTAACCAACTAAGGGGGTTAGGCACCTTGGACACTGTCTGTTTGTTTTTAAAGATTTTGTCAGAGCGAGTGAGCAAGTGCACAAGCAGGGGAAGAGGCCGGCAGAGGGAGAAGCAGGCTGCCCGCTGAGCAAGGAGCCCAGTGTGGGACTTGATCCCAGGACCCTGGGATCATGACCTGAGCCGAAGGCAGACCCTCAACCGACTGAGCCACCCAGGTGTCCCATCTTGGACACACTTTAAATTATAGTAAGCATTTGAACTTTTGTAGAGTATACAAAGTTGTGTGCTAAGCATATCTCATGCATTCCAATTTAATTTTCATAGAGAGCCTGGATAATTTACCCATGATGAAATATCAGGGAAGTGGCAGAGCTGGGGATGAGTGATACTAAAACCTATGCACATACTTGTTATTCATGTACTACTTTTCCCTGTCATTTGGAAAAATGCCTTACAGTAGCAGCTAACTAACTTGTTAGGTGACCCGTTGGTCCCAGGTCAGCTGTTTTACATATCATCACTTCTTGTAATGCTCCCAAGTTCACTGCGAGGTAGTGCCAGCCTCCACCTTCAGAAGTAAGAATGTGACAGACGTTGCATTCAGAACAGCCTCCCCATTCTAATTCTGGGCCGAGGAAACACCTGAGAGCTCTAACATACAGATTCCCAGTTTCCACCTGTGTCTACCAAATCACTCCTCCAAAGCACTGGGGGAAAAGTGAGGAATTTGCATTTTTGAGGCACTTCTCAGGTGATTCTAAACCACCTGATTTGAAACCAATTCCTTTAATTCTTTTTTTTTTTTTTTAAAGATTTTATTTGACAGAGAGAAACATAGCCAGAGAGGGAACACAAGCAGGGGGAGTGAGAGAGGGAGAAGCAGGCTTCCTGCCGAGCAGGGAGCCCGATGTGGGACTTGATCCCGGGTCTCCGGAATCATGACCTGAGCCGAAGGCAGTCGCTTAACCAACTGAGCCACCCAGGCGCCCTCCTTTAATTCTTTAAGACCATACTGTGGAAACTAGCAAGACCACTGAGCTGCAATTTTGTTCAAGGGCAAAGTAGCAAATAAGGTGCAGTCAGAATTCTAATCCAGAAGTCTGACTCTGCCTACGTTGCTGGTCAAAGAGCCCAGCGTGGAGCATATGTTCAGTGCCCGCTTCCTGAATGACCCAGTGAACCATTCTGCTCATAGAACAGCATGGCTATTTCAGGAGCCTGCACCTTAAATGGGCCTCACCTGGGAGATGAAGCTTGCCACTTCTAAGGGTGGGTCATTCTTGCTGTCTCCCGCCACATAGCCCCGCCTGATGTCCTTCACTGACACATTCTTCACATTGAAGCCCACATTATCTCCAGGCAGGGCCTCAGCCAGGGCCTCGTGGTGCATCTCTACAGACTTGACCTCTGTGGTGATGTTGCAGGGGGCAAAGGTCACCACCATGCCTGGCTTGAGGAAGCCTGTTTCTACCCGGCCCACGGGCACGGTGCCAATGCCTGGGGAGACAGAACAACCAGAGCTATCAACAGCCAGACTTCAACGAGCCCCCAACCCCAAGAACCCCTACATAGCATGTACTTACCCCCAATCTTGTATACGTCCTGCAGAGGCAGCCGCAGGGGCTTGTCTGTAGGGCGGGCAGGGGGCATGATGGAGTCCAGTGCTTCTAGCAGTGTCATGCCCACCATGTTTCCTTCCTTCCTGGTGATCTTCCAGCCTTTAAACCAGGACATCTGGAAAAGCCACCAAATACGCAGCTTGCTTAGCTCAAGGATGTTGTAGGTGTTGCCCCTCACTTGAGCCAATATTTTTAGGAATCAGAGATTCCTTGAATCTGATTAGCCTTTGGGTCTCATTCCATCTGCTCATTACACAGGAGCAGAGAAAACATGCAGCACAGTTAAATAAGCTTCAGGAATGAGAATGAAAACAAGACTCAAATACTCTAACCTGTATACCTTTTAAAGACTGGATGTTCCCCAACATCTTAGGCAAGGGCAGCATTATTGAGCATAAGGCTTTCTAGAAGGATAACCTTAAGGATGACAGTGCATTGTATACATGCCTTTTAAGTAGATATTATATTTACTTCTCTAAAAACCTTGGCCAAAGCTCACCAGAGACCTCATCTTTGGCTTCAGAGATACATCAGTTACCCGGGATTGCAGTTGGCTCCTTTCTATGGTCCAACTTCCCACTCAAACACCAGCCTCATTGGTGAAGATAAGCTCCTCTATTAGTTCGATGAACTTAGCAACTAACTTGGCTCTATGCCAACTCAGAGGACTGAATAAGCCTATGAGTCAGCATTATCCCCATCTTAAAAATGGGGAAACTGGGGCGCCTGAGTGGCTTGGTTGGTTAAGCGACTGCCTTCGGCTCGGGTCATGGTCCCGGAGACCCGGGATCGAGTCCCACATCGGGCTCCCTGCTCCGCGGGAAGCCTGCTTCTCCCTCTCTCACTCCCCCTGCTTGTGTTCCCTCCTTCGCTGTGTTTCTCTCTGTCAAATAAATAAAATCTTAAAAAATAAAAAAAATAAAAGCTCATTCTCTAAAAAAAAAAAAAAAAAAAAAAAAATGGGGAAACTGAGGTTTCCAATACCACAGATTTTTCTTGAAAGTGGAGGCTAAATCCTAAGTCTACTATCAGTTAGTGCTGCACGCTTTGTTCTTTTAGCATCTAGAACATACTGTAGATGGCACCTGGGTGGCCCAGTCGGGTAAGCATCTGCCTTCAGCTCAGGTCATGATCCCAGAGTCACGGGATCAAGCCCTACAATCAGGTTCCCTGTTCAGCCGGGAGCCTGCTTCTCCCTCTCCTTCTGCCCCTCCCACTTCTTGTGCATGCTTTCTCTCTCCTCTGTCAAATGAATAAGTAAAATCTTTTAGAACATATTAGATGCCTAATAAATACCCAAAGGGACAGGAGAATGAAATCCCCTTATTTCACTAGTTGAACTATATGGTAATACTTGGGAAATGGGGAAATGGGCATGAAAGCTTCAGGTTTCTGTTTTGTTGTTTTAGAAGAGCCCACCACCACCACCCAATACAGTGTAACACTCTCATACTGTGCCTCCCTCACATTTTTCTTAGCACTTGTCATCATCCACTATATTACCACCACCCTCAGAAGACCAGAGTGCCACATGCAGGGTTGCATCTCATTTACTACCACACCTTCAGCACCAGGGACAGTGACAGGCATGCAAATTTTGAAGTACCATCCAAAGGAACACACTACCTAGTGGTAGCTCTAATCTTTCCCAAGGACAATTGGGCAATGTGTGTAGGAAGACTCCAAGATAATGCCTACCCTTTGTTTCACTAGGAAATTATTTTCATTAAATTATTGAGGACACATGCAAGGATTTATTTACCAAGATGCTTACGGCAGTTTTTAATAAAACTAGGAAAATTTTCTCAGACACTGGTGACCTTGAGCTATTAGCTAACTACACTGTATCCAAGTTTTCTTATTTTACATAGAAATAAAATGCCTTCTCCAGGGTGTTGTGTGCATGTAAAGTGTTTAGTCTGGTGTGTGGCACGTAGTAGTTTCTCCATACCATTTTCATTTAATAAAGGATATGGCCAGGTGTGCCTGGGTGGCTCAGTCGTTAAGTGTCTGCCTTTGGCTCAGGTCATGATCCCGGAGTCCCGGGATCAAGCCCCACATCGGGCTCCCTGCTTGGCAGGAAGCCTGCTTCCCCCTCTCGCACTCCTCCTGCTTCTGTTCCCTCTCTCACTGTGTCTCTGTCAAATTAATAAATAAAATCTTTAAAACAAAATAAAGGATATGGCCACACAATCTAACGTACCTCTCTGATCTACAGTATAAAACACCCACCAAGTATTCAGCATATTTAAATGGCAAAGGAAATTCTAAAAATAGAGTTTTATAGAAAGTTACATTGTTTTAGTCCAGCTGTGAATATCTAGAAAGAAGTGCATGAAAACTAGGTCATCTATAAGCCATGACGTTTATGCTTCATATCTGCATGAAAGGCTCATTATAAAAATGTCAGACATTACTTTTATAATCAGAAAGAGATTAGGCTATGGACATGTGGAAGAAAAGGCTATGAATCCTCAAGTCAGGGGCGCCTGGGTGGCTCAATTGGTTAAGCGACTGCCTTCGTCTCAGGTCATGATCCCAGAGACCCTGAATTGAGCCCAGCATCGGGCTCCCTGCTTGGCAGGAAGCCTGCTTCTCCCTCTCTCACTCACTCCCCCTGCTTGTGTTCCCTCTCTCGGTGTTTCTGTCAGATAAATAAAATATTAAAAAAAAAAAAAAAGAATCCTCAAGTCAGTTATGGAAAAGGTGGGCTTAGGCAGTAAAATAGTAAGGGATAGCAGTTACCATTTGAGCACCAGCTGTATGCATGAACTGATCTCATTTTATTCTCACAGTCCCATGAAGTGAGTCCTAATGCCCAGAGTATTAATTCCTCTCTTACTGCTTTACTGTGGGCAAGAGAGGAAGCTGGGGTTTGACCCCAGGTCTGATGCCAGAGGTAGACTTCCTTTGTAGGGAGACATGCTTTAAGAATTTTAAACCCTGCTAGATTCTGGAATCCATGAGCACAGTGACTATATCTTAGACACATTTATATTGTCCCCACGCTTCCTAACCTGCCTAGAGAAGTAGCTTAGATGCTGTAAGCATGGACTAGAATTCAGACTTTGCCAGCACTGCTCAACAGAACTTTCTGCAATGATAGAAATATTCTGTAACTTCACTGTCCAATATGGCAGCCACATGTGGTTGTGGGGCACTTGAAACGTAGCTAATACAACTAACAAGCTGACACTATTTCATTTTAGTTAAATTATTAAAGTTAATAGCTGGGGCACTAAGGTGACTCAGTTGGTTAAGCATCTGCCTTCTTTTCAGTCATGATTCTGGGGTCCTGGGACCAAGCCCAGCATCAGGCTCCCTGCTCAGTGGGGAGTCCAATTCTCCCTCTCCTTCTACCCTCCCCCCCCGCTTATGTTCTCTCTCTCAAATAAAATCTTAAAAAAAATAAAGTTAATAACCACATGTAACTAAGTGCTGTGTTGCACAATGCAGCTCTATGCTTACTAGTTGTGTAGTCTTGAGTAACCTCTGTTCATCTGTAAAATGGGGATCATTCACAGTGATTGGCACATAAGTATGCTGTTAAATCCTGGGTATTATATTCTTGAAAAAACTCAAAGATTTGAGTGGGCATGTTGCATTTAATTAGCCCCATCCCAGTCAGTTCTCACCTTGGTGCTGGCTTCTATCATGTTGTCCCCATGCCAGCCCGAGATGGGCACAAAGGCTACAGCCTCAGAGTTGTAACCGATCTTCTTGATATAGGCCTTCACCTCCTTGCTGATCTCCTCAAAGCGTGCGCTGCTGTAGGGAGGCTCTGTGATGTCCATCTTGTTGACTGCCACGATGAGCTGCTTCACCCCCAGCGTATAAGCCAGCAGTACATGCTCGCGGGTCTGCCCATTCTTGGAGATGCCAGACTCAAACTCACCTACACCGCTTGCCACAATCAGCACAGCACAGTCTGCCTGGCCCAAGTGATAGAGGGAAGAAGGCCCAACTCCGACTTGGCCTGGGACGCCCACCGTCCACCCCCAAAGCAGAGCCAAGAGGACTCTGGTGGTACCTGTGAGGTGCCTGTGATCATGTTCTTGATGAAGTCACGGTGACCTGGGGCATCGATGATGGTGATGTAATATTTTCTGGTCTCAAACTTCCACAGGGAGATGTCGATGGTGATGCCACGTTCCCGCTCTGCCTTCAGCTTGTCCAACACCCACGCATACTTGAAAGAGCCTTTGCCCACCTGGGCCAGGAGCAAGAGGGAAAGTTCTAAGGTCACTCCTATATCCAAAGCTGCCCATCAACCAAGAAAAAAGTTCCAAAATAAGTTGAGAGTCAGAGGGATGGTAACAGGGCAGTGTATGGAGAGACCTTTGAATTTTTCAAACAATAGAATTTATTACTTATATAATTAAGTTTTTCTTTCAGAGCTGGTTTGAGAGTCAGAGTGACCCATGGCCAAATGATAAAGTGCCTAGACAGGCATGTGGACCTGGCACAAGGTCAGCAAGCCCTCAAATCATAATAGCAAACACGTAAGTAGTGCTGACCCTGAACTTGGTGCTGTTTTAAGCACTTAACATGGGTTATCTCATTTAATCTCACAACAATGTAGTGAAGAATTATCCTTATCTTGCAGATGAAGTAACAGAGAAATTAACTGTCTAGTCCAAGATCATAGGATTAATAAACAGCAGAGTCAGGATTTGAACCACAAAGCATCAGACTCAAGTTCAAAATCTTAACCCCTACTCTATGTTAAGTAGTATCAGTGACTGATAATTGCCCTTGGCAGCCTGGGGAAGTTGAGCTGCTTTCAGCACTGGTAAAAGGGCTAGAAAAAGTTGGTAGCATATTCAGGTTAACATGCTGGTCTAAGGTATACTCTACCACTTGCCAGCTCAGAGGTCCTGAATATCTGTTCATTTCAGCTCTAATTAGAGAGCAGACTGGAGAAAAGGATAGATCAGAAACCAGGTGGTTTCCTCAAAACTAATTAGTTTATTAAAAGATAGAAATAAAGGGCGCCTGGGTGGCTCAGTGGGTTAAAGCCTCTGCCTTCAGCTCAGGTCATAATCTCAGGGTCCTGGGATCGAGGTTCACATAGGGCTCTCTGCTCAGTAGGGAGCCTGCGTCCTCCTCTCTCTCTCTGTCTGCCTTTCTGCCTGCTTGTGATCTCTGTCAAATAAATAAATAATATATTTTTTAAAAAAAGATAGAAATAGAACCCACGTGTTCTAACTTTTGTTACTATAGGAACTTCTATTTTATGAAGTCCATTATAGTTTAGAATATTCATTAGATAAGCAGCCATCAAAGAGTGGCCCGGGGATCCCAAAACCTTTGAGAGTTTGCATGGTCAGGACCTTTTTATAATGCTAAGACATTATTTGTCTTTTCCCCTCTCTCATTTTCTCATCATTGTGCAGTGGTGTTTTCTAGAGGTTACATGACAAGTGAAATCAAAACAGGTTGATTGCAGAAGCGAGATGAGAATACAGCTGTCTTCTATTAAGCCAGACATTGAAGATATCAGCAAAAATGTCACCGTCCCAAGTTCTTTGTTTTGGAAAATAGTTATTTTTCATACCCAAAAAGTGTGATATTTACATTAGTATATGAGGAATTTATTGCTATTTTTTTTTTTAAAGATTTTATTTATTTGACAGAGAGAAACACAGCCAGAGAGGGAACACAAGCAGGGGGAGTAAGAGAGGGAGAAGCAGGCTTCCCGTCGAGCAGGGAGCCCGATGTGGGACTCGATCCTGGGTCTCCGGGATCATGACCTGAGCCGAAGGCAGTCACCCGACCAACTGAGCCACCCAGACGCCCGATTGCTTTTATTTTTAAGTGAATTAAGCATTTTTAAACCTTAGTTTTAATTTTGAATGTCATAAATATATATATCTAATTTATATAAACTCATTGAGGTGCCTTTAAGAATGCAAAGGGTTCCTGAGACAAAGTTTGAGAACCACCACATCAGATCCTTTGTTTTTCCATAACCTTCTTGGCTAGGCTTCTACCATATTGGCTAGGGACCAGTTTCTTTCTCGCAGTTCTAAAGCTTCCCTTGGCAGCCCCTGCCATGTAAGCATCCCCACAGTGATTCTGATTATCCGGAGGAAGCCAAAATGAGAATAGCTGATGGCACTGATTTATGACCTGTTGCTTTTTTTCCCCTCCATCTTATTTCTATCACTGCAGCAGCTGGTTCTACAGACTATTCCTGTCTTGTTCAATGCCTCAGCTCTAAGGTTTTTCACTCCCTTCCCTGGCTCTCCATTCCCCTTCCCCAACATGGGCTCTTGCTCTACCCATCCCAAGGCTCTGTCCCTCACCCTTTCCACCTCACTCCTGTGGTTTAGTTTCCAATATGGGTTTCAGTCTTGAGCTCCAGACTTCACTATTCAGCTGCACTCCTGAATGTTAGCAAAGAAAACCCTGTGGACACTTCAAACTTCACATATCTAGAGCAGACCTGTTCAGACTCCAGGTTAGCTCTGCCCCTGGTATTCCCTGACCTTCCAATTGCCAAAGCTGGAAACTTAGGGGCTACCCTCAACTCTTCTTCCTCCCTTACCCCCCCTCTCTACAGCTAACTCCTAAGTTCTATGGATTCCACCCATTACTCTCCATGCCCGCCGTCGCTGCCTGAGCCCAGGCCACCGTCCTCGCTCTCATTGTCAATGGCAACAACCTCCCAACCTGCTTCCCAGCCCCTAGCCTTGGATCCTTTAGCCTGTTCTCCCTCGTGCTGCAGCAGTGTGCTTTTCCTAAAAATATCTTGCCTGATTCCCATCACTCCCATACCTGAAATCCTTTAGTTGCTGCAGGGAAAATGGCCAGGCTTTTTAACAGGGCACTCAAAGACCACGTCTCATGTCCTACCGGGCAATGACTCTCCTTCTCAGGGGCGCTACACCATCTGGATCACAGACATTTGCCCCATTTCCTCAAGGCCCAGAGGAGATCCCTTCCTTTGGGAATCCTTCAAGGCCTCTCAGGACATGTTCATTGTCCCGGACCTGGGCTCCTACAGCACCCATGCTGTTAGGGAGTTTGTTGTGTGACAGAAGGGTGGGTGGCCAGGAGTTTCTGGGGGGCAAGGCTTGCTTGCAGTTACCATTGTATCCATGGGGGCTACCCTAAGGTCCATGGTAGATGCATGGCAAATAAATCCTTTCCCCGTCTCTAAATGGCAGCTTTAGCTCCTGAAATACAGCCTCACGTCTGTGTCACGCTGAGATTTAAACCTTGGCACCACTCTCAGGCAAGCTATTTAACCCTTCTGAGCCTCATTTGTCTCACCTGGAAAGTGGCAGCCCCAGCACCTGCCCGGCATGATTGAGAAGGAAAGTGCCTACCAGCCCAGCAGGGGTTCAGCAGAGATGAGCAGTCTCCTCCCCCGCAATGAGGCATCCAACCCAGGGAAACCAAGGCTAGGGCGGAGCGGTAGGGAGGCTCAGGGAGAGCAGCCTCACCTCTGAAGCCTCCTTCTCAAACCTTTCAATAGTCCTCTTGTCAATGCCGCCACATTTGTAGATCAGATGCCCTGTCGTGGTGGACTTGCCCGAATCCACATGGCCAATGACCACAATGTTGATGTGCGTCTTCTCTTTGCCCATGCTGGGAGCTGCTCAGAGAGAGGACAGGCAAGCTCAGGTCATGAATTGGTTACCTCCTGTCCCAAGCTTCTCTTCCTTGGGACTAGGCCAGCCCAACCAGCAGAGGGTGAAGCAGGAGAGGAAAACAGTTGGCCAGGAAGGCAGAGAAGGGCGCCTCTCCAACACCTCACACCTGAGGACGCTCTAGTCTCTCCCCCATCCCCAAAAAGGATGTGCCTACCTCCAGAGCCAGGAGAAGCCCTCCGTACCTCCTCACACCTTGAACAAACCAACAGGGCGCTGGGCCCCACGCCCCTTTTACAGACAACTTCTCCAGCCCACCCCTCAAATCCCGTGTTCCTATTGGCCCGCCGGCCCTGGGATGCATGGGAAAAAATACAGCAACCATCTCACAGGGGGTGGGCTCTCCGTCTCCAGGCTGGGATGAGGCTGAGACTGCTGCCCACCAAAAGGAGGCTCCTCTGGGTTTTGAGACGCTGATTGATACCCCTTCCCACCACTCCTAGTACCAGGCTGGGCACTAGGAAGTGCCCCAAGGGTCAAAGATGGGCCTGGAGTGGGAGGTGGTCCCTGGACTTGCTATCCCTGATTATTCAGGCCTGTGTGTTTGTGGGAGGGAGGTGCATAGGAAGGGGTGGAGAGAGAAGGAGCAAGGGGGTAGCATTTCGCCTACATGCCTCTTGGTCCTTCCTGGGCCTCACAAAGAGCGTGGGTTTATCCCTGTCTCTAGCCGCCTGCATGTGGCCTGACCCATGGCCAACCCTGAGCTTGGTGAATGAGGCAGAATGACTGCTACTGCCTTCAGGGCCTGACTCCTGTACGCACCGTCACCTCTATGCGACGGCTAACTCTACTTGAGCGATGAGAGAACTGAGGCTCTGGAGCTGATCTTCTGGGGAGAAAGTAGCAGGACTCGAGTTGTCTGGTCCCAGAGTCGCCACCAGAGCCCAGCGCTGCCTTCAGTGAACTCATGCCTGAAGGAAGGGCTGTGAATCTGACCCTGCTCGTTTCTGTGAGCCTCCAGCCCCAGCTTGCTGAATGAATGTTTAGTGTAGGACCTGGGAAGAAGTTGAGCTGGGCTGGGGGCGGGGGCTGGGGGAGTCTCCCACACAGAAGGACCAGCCCCAGAACTGAGGACAAGCTACTGGACTGTAGTCTGAGGCCAGTACAGTGGTGGCAGCCTCCAGAGGTTCTGGAACCATCCGCACATCAGTTCCTAAGAACCAGGCTCTGTGCCGGGAGACCAGTTCGATGCAAGGAAAGGTGGCAGAAAGAACAGGCTTCTGAGAAGGCTGACCCAATCGGACCGGAGTCCTGGCTATGCTGCTCTCACTCAGTGGTCCTTTAGCCCCTCTGGGCCTGAGTGTCCACCAGCTTCCTGGTGTTGTGCTGATTCAAGGAGATAAGCCCCCTCACTCATAAACCTTGATGATACTGATAATTGCTCCTTTAAGGAACTTATGACAATGTGGAAACACACGGGGGCGCTCTAACCACAAACCGCAGGTTAACGTGTTCTTAGAACCTGGGCAGTCAGTTGGGAGCTGGGGACAGCTGGAGGTCTATTAACACAGCACTGCTCACCACACTGACCCACCCTGGCCCTTCCTCCTCCGATACAGGTGGTGGTAGAGAAATAATTTGTGAGTGATTGGATCATGCAGCTAATTTCACCTGCATCTGAGCTTTGTTTTTCACTGATTATTTGGCATCCCGGTGTATTAACAGTTCCTTAGCTGTAAGTCCCACAGGCTCATAAGAGGTAAAGTGAGGCCCTTGGGATCATTGGGTTTACCACCCATCCCTGGACGTGCAGCTTCTGCTTCTGAGTGTCTGTGGAGAGTTGGGAAGGGAACTGGTTTCGGGACCCAAAGACCAGGCGAGTCAGCCCTGCCACTTGATGGCTTGTTCCCCCTTCCTCCACCTCCTTTTCATTCTCACCGGGCCAGCCGTGCTCTCCCTCTCTCCTTGCAGGACGGAAGGGAGTTTCCTCAGCAGGTCCTCAGCAGGATCCTCAATGTGTATAGTCCCGGAGGTTCCCAATGCACGGAGGGCCGCTCAGGAGCTGGGTCTGAGGGACAACCTGAATCTAGAGACCCCACAGAGTCACCAAGGCTCTAGAGGCAGGGGTGTAAGGAAGGGGTAAGTGGGGGCAGAAGGGAGAGTGCTAATGGATCCTGAGCCATGAGAAAAGTCAGCCCAGAGGAAGGCATTGGAGCCAGAGACACCTGAGTGTGAATCCTGGCCTCAAAACTTAACAGGTGGGCAGTTCGGAGCCAGTAGGTTGTCCTCACTGAGCCTCATGTAAAACGGAGATAATAATCCATACTCCCATATACTGAGCACCTACCACATGTCGGGTACTGTGCCGAGTACATGGTTTCCCAGCTCACATGTACTGAGCACCGATCACATGTAGGTACCATGCTGAGCCCTTTATATGCAGTTTTCCATTTGCCCCTAGGAAACACCCTCCGAGGTAAGTAGTAATATTAATAACAGATAAGGAAATGAAGGCAAAGTTGTTTACTCAGGAACACACAGGGCAGAAAGGGTGGGGTCATGATTGGCCCAGGCATTCTGAGAACACTCAAAATCATTATTTCACAAGGTTGTTGGGAGATTAAATGGTGTAATTTACAGCTGTTAATTATTTTCACTGGGTTGACAGGCAAAAAGGAGATGGCTTAAAGCAATTTTGTTTGACATTTCCATAATGACTAAATGCTTTTACAAAGTAATAGCTTTCTCCATAAGCCTTCTCACATGAATTCTCTGCTGTTATTGTTTGATTCTTCAGCTACTGGGAGTTTGATGTCTACTCCTCTCCTGAGAGATCAGAAGACTTCAAGCTGGGGCACCTGGGTGGCTCAGTGGGTTAAAGCCTCTGCCTTCAGCTCAGGTCATGATTTCAGGGTCTTGGGATCCAGGACCCCATCAGGCTCTCTACTCAGCAGGGAACCTGCTTCCTCTTCTCTCTCTGCCTGCCTCTCTGCCTACTTGTGATCTCTCTGTCATATAAATAATTAAGTCTTTAAAAAATAATAAAATAGGGGCACCTGGGTGGCTCAGTTGGTTAAGCGACTGCCTTCGGCTCAGGTCATGATCCCAGAGACCCGGGATCGAGCCCCACATCCGGCTCCCTGCTCGGCGGGAAGCCTGCTTCTCCCTCTCTCACTCCCCCTGCTTGTGTTCCCTCTCTGGCTGTGTTTCTCTCTGTTAAATAAATAAAATCTTTAAAAAAAATAAAAATAAAATAAAAGAAGACTTCAAGCCGTAGGACTATCTTGTCCAACACAGTAGTCACTACCCACATGTGGGGTGACTTAAATTTAGATTAATTAAAATTAAGTAAAACTAAAAATTCACTTCTTCAACTTCAATGGCCACATGTGACATGCTCAAGAGCCGCCATTTTGAACTGTGCGTGATGGATATGAAACCTTTCCATCATTACAGGAAGTCCTATCAGACAGCACCGCTCTTGGAGAAATCGAGTCTGGTCTCCTGAAACCTTGAGATTGGAGCTCTGGTTCCAGCTCAGTCACTGACTGGCTGAACTGCCTCAGACAAACATTAGCTCTGGGCTTCATTCCTTTTCTATAAAATGTGGGCAGAGGTTAAACGAAAGTCTTTTTTTTTTTTTTTTAAGATTTTATTTATTTATTTGACAGAGAGGAAACACAGCCAGAAAGGGAACACAAGCAGGGGGAGTGAGAGGGAGAAGCAGGCTTCCCGCCGAGCAGGGAGCCTGATGTAGGACTCGATCCCGGGTCTCCAGGATCATGACCTGAGCCAAAGGGAGTCGCTTAACCAACTGAGCCACCCAGGCGCCACCATAAATGAAAGTCTTTTAAGGTCTGACTTTCTGGGGTCAATTCTGGGAGCTCTGGATTCAATTTCTGGTCACCTGTCCACTAAGGCTTCTCAAAGTTTAAGCTTCTCAGCTGCTACAAAGAGGAGCTTTGGTGAACTCATTGGCCCTCTGGTAGTTACTTACTGTGTATCTCTTAAGGGGCAGCCTCTGCTTGGATGTGGACAAATCTGGGCCACTCAAAATCTCTCTCACCAGATCCTGGTTTGGGGATTTAGGGTCGTGAGTCTCTATGGGTGACAGAGACTGTAACAGAGAGAAACATTTGGTGGTAGCTACAGCAGTGGAGAAAGCCAGTCTAGAGGGAGAAAGGGAGAGGGAAACACAGCAGACCTTCAGGGAGAAACAGGGAGAAGAATCCCCAGTTCAAGTTCTTGGAACCTTTGAGACACCACTGATTCTTTGTAATAAATCCTCCCTTCCTTCTTTTCTGTTAAGCTCTAGTTAATTTCTATTGCTTGTCACCAAAGGCTTCTAACCTATGTGAATTAAGGCAAAGGAGCTTGGTTTGAGTGAGTTTTCAGCTGAGAGAAAGAGAAAGCTAAACAAGGACACGCCCCCCCCCCATACACAGCAAGAACAAACTGAAAGAAAAACAATCCTCAGTTATTAGTGTGACAGATGCTTCTTGAATGCCTACGGTGTCTAGTGCCTTATATCGATTACTTTATCTAATCTTCACTAAAACCCTTGAAAGGTGATGCTTTCCCCATTTCAGAGGGAACTGAGGCACAGAGAGGTTGAGGGGCTCATGTAAGGGCACACAGCTGGGGAGTGGCAGAGACATGGTGTATCAGGACTTGGTGAGATTATGACAAATGGGGTCTTATGTGCATATGCACAGCTTGTGAGTAAGGAGGTTTCCTGGGTGGGGACCCACTTGGCCCAGAGAGTAAAGCAAGCCAGAAAGATCACATGAAGTATGACTCAGTTTTTCTGGCTACAAAGAACACAGCAACCTTTCTACAGTTCGAAGTGGAGAACAGTACATTGAAAAAGAAAATCCTCTAAAACAAAAAGCACTTGTAATGTCAGTATCTTTTTTTCTGTCTCTTTCTCTTATAAAAAGCCTTTCCAGAATGAGTAAAAATCACTCCCCTCTTAACTCCGTGGAAGGCGTTAGAGGGGGTAGGAGAGGGAATATCAGTTCCCACATCCGTTCTGGAATCCGGATGTTTCTTTGCATTTCCATCACCTTTATAGTCAAAGATCTGTTATAAAACAGTAAAAAGAGGCCCTACAAACACACAAATAGGCAAATAGTCAATAAACCAAGAAAGAAGATTGAACATTTCAAGAAATGACAGAAAAGCAAATTGAAGCAATGTACCATTTTTTACCTTTCAGGTTTTTGAGAAAAAAAAAAACTACAAAAAACTTTGTTGGAGCAGATGTGGAAAAACGGTCACTTTCGTACTTCGTTGGTAGGAGTTTCAGTCAACATATACTTTTTACAGGGCATTTTGAAAATCTGAATCTAAAACCTTAGAACATACATCCTTTTCACTCAATTCAATTCTAGGTATTTATCAAAAGGAGGTACAATTATAGAGGTGTTCTTTTTAGAATTATTTATAACAATGAGGGGGTCGCTGTGCAGGGCTGAGGCTGCCAGGGTGCTGGGAACACTCACGGGGTTTAGGGCAGCTGTTATGTATCAATTGAAGGAGAAATATTTCCAGTTTACCAGTTGTACCACCATTCCACCTATCTATAATGCCGGTTTTAAAAACTAAAAAAATAAAATTAAATTAAAAAATTAGGTAATCTCTCTGCCTGCCATGGGGCCCAAGTCACAACCCTGAGGTCAAGAGTCACAGGTTCAAGGGTTGCTGGGGAGGGGAGGTGGGGTTACTGGGGGATGGGCACTAAGGAGGGCACATAGGGTAATGAGCACTGGGTGTTATATA
>PITA01016441.1:0-28336 GCA_004023965.1 Spilogale gracilis
TCAGTTTGTTTCTGTGTCCAAAGTCTCTCTTGTTTTGTTTATCTCCCTGAATTACCCTACTTCCCATTTACTTTCCTTCTCCTACTGTCTTCCATATTACCCCTTATGCACCACACATAAGTGAAACCATGTGATACTTGACTTTCTCTACTTGGCTTATTTCACTCAGCATAATCTCTTCCAGTCCAGTCCATGTTGCTACAAAAGTTGGATATTCATCCTTTGTGATGGAGGCTTAGTATTCCATTGTATATATGTACCACATCTTCTTTATCCATTCATCTGTTGATGGGCACCTTGGCTCTTTCTACAGTTTGGTGATTGTGGCCATTGCTGCAATGAACATTGGGGTACATATGGCCCTTCTTTTCATTCCATCTGTATCTTTGGGGTAAATACCCAGTAGTGCAATTGCAGGGTCATAGGGTAGCTCTATTTTTAATTTTTTAAGGAATCTCCACACTGTTTTCCAAAGCGGTTGTACCAGCTTGCATTCCCACCAACAGTGTAAGAGAGTTCCCCTTTCTCTGCAGCCTCTCCGATCCTTGTTGTTTCCTGACTTGTTAATTTTGGCCATTCTGACTGGTGTAAGGTGGTATCTCAGTGTGGTTTTGATTTGAATTTCCCTGATAGCTAGTGACACTGAACATTTTTTCATGTGTCTGTTAGCCGTTTGTATATCTTCTACGGAGAAGTGCCTCTTCATGTCTCTTGCCCATTTTTGGATGTGTTCATCTTCTTTTTGGGTGTTGAGTTTGAGTAGTTCTTTATAGATCTTGGATACCAGCCCTTTGTCTGTAGTGTCATTTGCAAATATCTTCTCCCATTCTGTGGGCTGCCTCTTTGTTTTGCTGACTGTTTCCTTTGCTGTACAGAAGCTTTTTATTTTGATGAAGTCCCAGAAGTTCATTTTCACTTTTGTCTCCTTTGCCTTTGGAGACGTGTCTTGAAAGAAGTTGCTGTGGCCGATGTCAAAGAGGTTACTGCATATGTTCTTTTCCAGGATTTTGATGGATTCCTGCCTCACGTTGAGGTCTTTCATCCATTTCGAGTTTGTCTTTGTGGTATAAGAGAATGGTCTAGTTTCATTCTTCTATATGTAGGTGTCCAATTTTCCCAGCTGGATTCCCAGCACCATTTATTGAAGAGACTGTCTTTTTGCCACTGGATATTTTTTCCTGTTTTGTCAAAGATGATTTGCCCATCGATTTGTGGGTCCATATCTGGACTCTCTACTCTGTTCCATTGGTCTGTCTGTGCCAGTACCATGCTGTCTTGGTAATCACAGCTTTGTAATAAAACCTGAAGTCAGGTAACGAGATGCCCCCAGTCTTGCTTTTCTTCTTCAGCAATTCCTTAGCGATTCTTTGCCCACACTATAATTGGCTTCTCTTTTTATTATTGAGTTGTAAGCACTCTTTATGTATTCTGGATTTTAGTCCATTATCAGATATAGGATTCACCACCATGTTCCAAATGCTCCTGTAAGGCAGAGCTATGGAGTTCTTCATTCTTATGGCCTCTCTTCTAAACAGAAACCCTACTCCATTATACCAGTGTTGGGGGTGGAAGTCCTCATCTCCTGGCATAATATGTCTATGCTGTCAAGCAAACTGGGGCTGAGTAATCAAGCTACCCCTTTTTTTGCCTGCTATTCCAGGAGTAGAACTTCTGTCCTGTATAGGGCTAGGTGAGGGGAAAAAGACCCAGTCCTCTATGTTGTACTTTCTTGGAATAGAGCTTCTATAATATGGAATAGGGGAAGAGGTGAATGGAAAACACTGGGACTCTGTCCCTCTATGGGTAAAACTATAGCAAAATCGGAAGCTGTGGCAAGAGGGAAACACCATCTTCTTGGTTGCCCCTTCTTAGATTAGAATGACTGAGGTAAAGAGCTTCCATAGTACAGAGTTGTATGGAAGTGAGTGATGTGTCACACCCTCAAGTATAATAGACTCTTACTGTTCATATCTAAATTTAATAGATTTCTTTGAACAAATGCTTCTTCAATTAGAATAATTTCTGGAGGCATTAAATAATTGCATTCAATATATTGCTTTACCAGTTAAATTACTGTTTTTCTGGGGAGATATTCCACTGTGATCCTTACTCTGACATCCTGCAAGTCACCCCGCTGGGACTCTTTCTGTAGTTGTGTTTTGAACCTCAGGGGTTTTGTTTGTATTTTAGAACTGAGCTGAGATCAAGAGCCATAGGCTTAACTGACTGAGCCACCCAGGTGGCCCTGAACCTTATGTTTTAATAGTTAGAGTAAGGATGTGATATGAAAATTAGAAATGTGACGAGGTCCACAGTCAAGAGATTATCTTTTATTTGGAACTGGAAGGCAAGAATTGAGAAAAAAAAATAAAAATTTGAAATTACCATGTTGTTTTTTTAATCTCATGAAGTAGAGTCTTGAGGCACCTGAGTGGCTCAGTCGGTTAAATGTCTGACTCTTGGTTTTGGTCCAGTTCATGATGGCATGGGTTGTGAAATCAAGCCTACATCAGGCTCCCAGCTCAGTGTGGAGTCTGCTTGAAGAATCTCTCCCCCCAACACTCCCTCCACTCATGTATACTCTCTTTCTAAAATAAATAAATAAATCTTAAAAATAAATAAAATAAAAGGAAGTAGAGGCTTAGAACACCAGGGTGGTTCAGTCGGTTAAGTCCCAGACTCTTCATCTCAGCTCAGGTCTTGATCTCAGAGTTGTGAATTCAAGGCTCCCATTGGGCTCCATTCTGGACATGGAGCCTACAAGAAAAAAGGAAAGGAAGGCGAAGGGGAATGGGAAGGGGTGAGAAAAAGAGAAAGAGAAAGAGGGAAGGAGGCAGAAGAGAAAGAGGGAAGGAGGGAAGAAAAAAGGGAAAGAGAGAGAAAGAGAGAGTGAGAGAGAGAAAGACAACTAGAGAGAAAGAGAAAGAGAAAGAAAGAAAGAGGGAGGGAGGGATGGAGGGAGAAAGAGAGAGTGAAGGAGGAAGGGATAAATGGATATTTGCTTAGAAACAAAGATATAAATGTATTTTATACATTTATAAAATATAGACAAAAACTAATTCTTAGAATAAAAAAATCAGATCCTCTGTTTCTAAGGAATTTAATTACTCTGAGTAAGAACATGAAATATTAACATGATACATAAAGCATAATTTCTTCAATTTATATTATGTTGACAAAAAAACACTTTTTTTCTGTTTATTGATTTAGTTGGTCCAAGGTCTATGTATTTTAACTACTAGGCAATTATTATTTCTATATTTTAGTGTATGTTCATGTATGCACATGTGGGTGGGTGTGTGTTTACTGAACAAAGGAGAAGTAGGTAATGATTCTGAAGATAACTAAAAGGCTGTGTAGGCATGATCATCACCTAAAGCTATAGGATAAGCAAAAATAATTTGGTATACTCGATATAGACCATACTGTTGATACCAGTTTTCAATATCCTGTATTTTGTGAATATATTATATCATATATCATATTGATATTTATATTACACTATTGATTTTAGTTGGATGGATTAGTTTCTTAGGATCATGTAATAAATTACAATGAGTGTAATTACTTGGAATATTAGATAAACTCACTGTAATACTTTGAAAGCAAATATCTCCAGGAATGGAAAACAAGGATTTGAGTGGTATTAGGTGTTTCTCCCTTTATGTCTTTATTTATCAGGGGACTTGGAGACATGGTAGTAAATGTAAAAGAATTTTACTTACAGAACTGTTTTGGGAGAAGCAAAACACAGCCTTCAATATCATGAAAGAGGAGGGGCCAAAGAAAACCCATGCATTGAGGGTTCCTTGTGGAGTACTTTATTCTCATGCTCTGTGAGAGTAAACTCTTCTTACGTGAGTTATTATTCTCTTCTAATTGAAGTTCTACTCTTTCATTTGTAAGTTATAAATTCTTGATAAATGTAGTTGCCTAGTGTCAACCAGTACAAGTACTGGTAGTAGTGTTAAAGCTCAAAAACTATTTAGTACTGTGGGTACTAAACCTTGAGATCACTTGGACCAGAGACTGTAGAAAGTGACTGCTAAATAAACACTGTTAAGTCCATGAAGGGGAGAACCCTTCCACAGGGTTCAGGATAGAATAGGTGATTAATGAACAGGTATTACATTTGCTCTTTTTTGGTCTATAGCCATTGCTAAACTTGCCACACCAACAGCATATTCCCATTTATTATTTAGTACTCCTAACAGTTCTGTTTCTTCTATTAAATATGTGCAAGACTACAATTATCCTGACTTAGGAAAATCTATAACTTCTGTTGTGAACTCTGAAGGGTCTACTAATTTTGCTCACAATCTCTTTGATCTGCTTATACGGGAGTTTTAAAGAATTTCATAGGGAACTGGGAGTTTAAAAGATAAATTATAATACTTTCACTCTATAATTTACCTCTAGATAAATATGAAAAATAGCTATAATGACTGCCTTTTTGGATAATTATGTACTCAAAACTGTACAAATATTAAGCGAGTGATTGCAATGAAGTATATTGAATTACTTAACTTTGATAATATTTTGCTTTCGTGGTGTTCTCTGAGCTTCCTGGATTTGTGATTTTCAACTCTGATTCAATGTTCTTATATTGTAGCCCAGCTAGTGTGGTGGTAAAATGTGGAGGAAGAAAAATATTCTATAATCTTCTGACGAAATATCAGCCTTTTATCTATGTCTTAAGTCTCATGTCTGTGACCTTCACAAATTGTTTCTCAAGTGGTGTAGCTTTTTTTTTCTTCTTTGTCTTCTATTCCCTTCTGTATAATCAGTGATCCAAATATGTCTTCTTGAAGCCATGACTTCTGTGGGACATTTTCCCCCCATTTGGTAAGACAGGAAGACTAGATGGGTCTGAAATGAGATACTTCCTTTCCCCCAACTTGGAGACATCTATAGCAACTCTTTTTTTTTTTTTTTTTTTTTTTTTAAGATTTTATTTGACAGAGAGAAACACAGCCAGAGAGGGAACACAAACAGGGGGAGTGAGAGAGGGAGAAGCAGGCTTCCCGCCAAGCAGCTGCCCTTCCCTTTTAATGCAATAGTGTAAAACCTTGAAGTTTTTCTTTGAAACCTGGTTGCACATACAACTAGTCTCTGTTACCTGTTTTTTTTTCCTTAATTGTGTAGGTAAAAATTTCTTCCTTCTATGCATGTCTACTTAAGTTTTGTTGGAAATGAGATATTTTAGATAATGTATTGCAGCAAAAGTGAATTATATTTTATTTTTCTGAGTTTTGCTTTTTGTTTTAGTACCTGAAATTAAATTCTTTAATATCTCTGCCTGGTAACTCTTCTTGTCATTGTTCTTCTTCTTCCGTCTCTTCTTTTTCTTCCTCCTCCTCTACTTTTTGCTTTTATTTACCTTTTAGCCTAGTTCCTTAGGTCTTTTTCTCATGTAGGTATAGCTCAATGGCAAGCCAATTATTTGAACAGAAGTTGTGTTTGAATACTCCAAATGTGTAAGTTGTGCATGGGTTAGGGGATAAATTAAAAGTTGTGGTCATTTCTCAAATTTCTTCTGTTTTCACATTTTTGGCAGACTCTCTTTAGTAAACTTGCATAGTTTCTTTGTCATCTGATAATGTGTGGAAACCTTACATCAGACCTTCCTTTAGTGTCTCAATTCCAGGGTTTCCTTGATAATGGTCTACCACTTGCCTCAAAGTAAGCCAGAAAACATAAGCTAGCAAATCTATTTTGTCCAGTCCATTTCCAATTTTTATCATGTGAAACCATAATTTTTTTTGTCTCACTCCTTGTGAGACAAAATTGAATTGAACCGCCTTGAATTAAAATCACCTTCTCAGGAAGTAAAGCCACTATTTTTCATGGCCAGCATGAAGTTCTTAAAGCTCCAGTACTCACCAACTGCTGTGGGTGGCAATGTAAATAACGTCTCCAGGTAAGAAGGCACAGACCCCTCTGCATCTTACAAAATTCTAGGTTTTCAAGAATAAATTCTTCTCCATCTGTTGTCTGATATTGTTTAGTTTCCAAATCCTTGAAATGATTGTTTTTGAGAATTGTGTCCAGTTTTGAACATTTTTTTTTAAAGATTTTATTATTTATTTCACAGAGAGAAACATAGCCAGAGAGGGAACACAAGCGGGGGGAGTGAGAGAAGGAGAAGCAGGCTTCCTGCCGAGCAGGGAGCCCAATATGGGACTCGATCCCGGAGCTCTGAGATCATGACCTGAGCCAAAGGCAGTCACCTAACCAACTGAGCCACCCAGGCGCCCCTAGTTTTGAACATTTTATTTGTGAAAGGGAATTGCCATTGTCATGACAGCATTAACACTTGAACAAGTATCTTATTCTTCAGTACCCAAATATACTTACCAAAATGTTAGAATAATAATTGTTATTCAGATTCTGAAAGGTAAGTAAATCACATAAACATTACTTCCTTTTATCCTTCCACAACACTTGAAATATATTACAGTCATTATAGTTAATCCCATATTCTGACTGAAGAAAGTGAAATTAAGGTAGATTTAATGACTCTTTTATCTGTGATTATATTATGGTTACAATTCCGAGCTATCACTTAAACCTGGGTAAGCTGTTTTCTCCTGTTGCTTACTATTATTTGAAATCAACTTAATCTTAAGGGTCCTTAGGGCAGAGACTCTGTCTCACTTGAAATTTTATTTCCACTTACAAGGAACTTAATGCATATATACGTGTACATACAGATAGAATTTTATTTTATAAAGCAGTAATTTTTAGATCAAGAAAAAATGAAATTTTATCTACTTTGGCATTCTTATAAATGTCCATCTGTTGCATGTTTCTTATTAAACATTCCCTCAGTTTCAATAAGAGATTCAACTTGAATCTTATTCTCACTTCTGTTCACTTCTTTACTTAGGATCTAATTGATCCATCTTTCTCTAACATCTTGTTTTCTCTCTTTTTTCATACATATATATTATTTTTACTATATGTGTCTGTAATGTTTTCATGTTTGTGTTAAATACTCTGTCAAAAGTAGCTAGATTGTTGTAATGATATTGTTTTAGATGTATATTGGTGGTTTGTACATGATCACCTAACATATCATCATCTTAAAATTGAATATATTAGCATACACACATACATATATATTCTAATGTGATGGCTGTGCCATTTTAATGTTTATGTCTGTGAGACACTACATTTTTTAAAAAGTATTTTAGCTTAATATTTTATTGATTGAATGAGTTCCTAAGAACTCTTTCATTATATAATTTTGATATTCTCCTATCAGGTCACCTGAAATCTAAAGAAGAATAAGGTTAAATTACACTGTGTTTGGGGTAAGGAAAGAATGGAGAAATGCTGAGTAATTTAGAGTTGTCAGCACTTCAAAACAACTATTTGGAAAATGGAAGAGAATTTGGGCGCTAGTTCCTCTGGATGTTAGTGGATATGGTGGTTTGAAAGGGGAATTACTGTGTGCTTTGAAGCTAATTAAGGCACAGTTGTTAAATGTCACATCTGTTGTTAATAAACCATATGGTTTTAAGATTTAATCTTGCACAGATCTGACATTTTTAACCGATACCTGCTTATATTTGGATCAGAGATGATTTGATCTTTTTGTGGTTTATTGGAGCTCAATATTCAGGGTTAGATTTCAAGAGAGAACTTTTAAAATATTTTAGGGGAAATTTTCAAATTTAATATAGTCTATGATTCAAAAACTAATAAATAACAAATATTTGTGTCTTAATTAAAATTATGTTAATAGTCTAAGAATTAGAAAATACTTTAATCATAAGTAGATATTCTGGAGCAAAGAATTAGGGATCATTTTAATTGCAGCATTTTAAATTTTTATTTTTGATAAATACTATTTTTTATCCTCAAGTATTTATTTAACAGGGATTTGACTTCATAGTGCCTTGGCTTTCAAGTGTATGAGATTTAACAATATGAATCACGCACAATATGAAAGCATAACAGTTCAGTTGAAATATATAAATGTTATAAAAGTTTCTCTCAAGATTTTAACTGAGGGTCTATTTTAGGACAATGCAATTTTCTTTATGTTCAATTAATATTATCTTTCATTGTAAGAGGATAATTTGTCTTGTTTTCATGTCTGCAATCTAAAAAGGTAAAACAGGAAGGAAATTACAATCCTCTACTTGACCTCATTTCACATCTAATTTAAGAGCATTTTTTCTGTTGAGATAACAGTCTCCATGGCTACTGGTTACATAGACTTTTTAAATGTTTTAACAATGTTATGGGGACCCATAGAGATTTTGCTTTGCATTTCAGCAAATAAGGACATTTGTCTTCTGAGACTTCACCTCTGAAATAAGTGTGGATTAGATGAAGTGCAATGTAATGTTTATGACATATCCATGGTTTATAAATGTGCATATATGGAGGCAATACCCAGAATACATGGGGATCCTCCTACAATTACCCCAAACTGTAATTTGCCAAAATAAATTCTTATTAATAGATCAAGTTGGATTCAAGTGTCTGGTTGGATCAATATCACTGGCTGTTTAAATAACATAGAGACAACTCTCCATTTGGGGATTCTGTCTTGTTATCTTTGAATATGGCAGGAAATGTCATAATCGCAGGGGAAAAACAGATGGCATTTTACAGAAAATAAACATTTACATGAATAGTCTAAAAAGCCTCACTTAAATGAATACAAATGTATGTTTTCTTTTGGTAATTTATTACACATTGGTAACTATCACCATTTAACATCTTGACCATTTATTCCACCATAATTTTTTCCTAAAATTATCCATTTCTCAAGATGCCAATCCCATATGCATATTTACATGATGTATAAATGCATAAAAGATAATAGTACATGTTTACTGTTAGTCAAGCATTGTGGATTTTTTCCAGCTATATATATAAAATATTCTAAAGGTTTTAACTGTATAAACCATTTAAGTGATCAGCACATAAAAATGTATCTTTCATTCCCCTTCAGTATAGTTGAATTGTGAAATCTTGAGCATTCGATATTAATAAGAAGCAGAAATTATTCAATTTTAATATACTTTTCCAGTTTGACACATTTTAGTCAATTCATTTGGACTACCTACTAACTATATCTGTATTACAATGATAGACCACAGAAACAAACTGAAAGAAATAGAGCGTGGAAGTAATCCTCTGGAGTGTTGGTATTTTGTTTGAGAAGATTTATTCTATGCTCTGTTTCACCCATCCTCAGAGTTAGTCATGTTAATTCAAGAGCTTTGTGTCACAGACTTAAAAAAAAAGTTTTCCCTATTAAAATTTAGCTACTTTAATGCCAAAGTTTGGTCCTGGCTTCTTTTTCCTCCTTTCTAAAATTTACAGTCATATTTTAATATAAATTTGTTTCACATGGAAGTATCAATGAATCTATTTAAAATTATTTTGACTGTATTTTTAATGTCTTAAAAACAGAAAAATATTAAGGGAAAGGAGAAAATCAACAAAACGCCATAACTCACTGAAAGGTACTATTACAGTTTCATGTGTATGTTGTTTTATATTCCCCGTCTTGAGATATGAATTATTATTATCTGACCTATGACATATTCTTAAGAAGAAATTAAGTAGCCATTAAAAATTATGCCCATTGGGGCACCTGGGTGGCTCAGTTGGTTAAGCGACTGCCTTCAGCTCAGGTCATGATCCCGGAGACCCGGGATCGAGTCCCACATCAGGCTCCCTGCTTGGCGGGAAGCCTGCTTCTCCCTCTCTCACTCCCCCTGCTTGTGTTCCGTCTCTGGCTGTGTTTCTCTCTGTCAAATAAATAAAATCTTTAAAAAAAAAATTATGCCTATTAAGGTACTTATTTTGTAAAAAAAAAAAAAAAAAGAAAGAAAAGCTACAGTTAAAATTATACGAGAAATACAAAATATGTAGAATTAATAAAAGTACATATATGAATATTCATTCTTGCTACAATTTAAAAGGATTTCCACCATCTTTTTCATGTGTTCTTTATTATGTACTGAGAAGATATTGCCTTCCTGTTTTTTTTGTTCCAATTAACTTATCAGTATAACTAATCTAGGCTAGAAGGCTTAATAGGAGAAAAGGCCAATGTGATATATCAAATTTGCCATGTAAATACATCTGACTCAATGAAAATGTGAAGTGATATTACATTTATCTAAAAGTATATAAAATAAAAGTAAATAAAATAAAATATAAAATAAAATTACACCAATGATTCCTTATGATTCTCCACCTACAATATTATACAGAATAATCTAGAGATGGCAAATAAGATTATAAAATATTTCAAAGTGCCTTTATTCATACTTTTAATTTAATTTTTAATATTAATTTAATTTCTTAAAAATATTTGGAACTCTGTCAGAGATGTCTGTGAAGAATTATCCAACTCAAATATATGTAAATAATGAACAAATACCTCAAATATCCACTTACCTATCTATGGTATTTTGGTGAGGTCATTTGGTTTCTCTTTAAGATGACATGAAATCTCCAGCTAGAATATTCTAAAAAATTAATTTGCCAACAAGGATATTCTATATAAATATTAGTTGTAGCTACTGCTATAGTTTTACTGAGCTTAAGAAGACAAAATCCCCGGATCAGAGAGAAGGGAACTCAAATCTACTCAATGCAAACAATGAGTCAGAATTTCATCAGATGATTTAAAATTGTTTTGCAGGGACTGTATTCCTGTTCTCATATTATCAATTCTTCCATCTTTGCCATATTTTCTATTGTCCATTCTTTTTTATCCTTTTTCCTTATGCTTTTAAAAAAAAAATCATGTTTTCCCTACTTTTTTTCTTTCTTTTTCTGTCTTTAGAGATTTTATTTATTTATTTGACAGAGAGAGAAATCACAAATAGGCAGAAAGGCAGACAGAGAAAGAGGAGGAAACAGGCTCCCCACTGAGCAGAGAGCTGGATGTGGGGCCCAATCCCAGGACCCTGAGCTCATGACCTGAGCTGAAGGCAGAGGCTTAACCTTCTGAGCCACCCAGGCGCCCCCCTTTTTCTGTCTTTTAAAACTAACTACCTAGGGATATATGTGAGAATTATAAAACTTATAGTGGGAATCTAAACCACTGGTGGTTTGGATTTGATCTATCCTCTCTTGCCTTCCCCGTAAGTTCTATTAGCATGTGTAAAACTAAGTAAATATGCCCTTCTTCATAAGTCTTATAAGACTTCACATATGTCATGTATGTCCTTCATAAGAACACAAACAATATGTTAAATATATTTTTGCTTATAATTGTATGTGTATTAAATTTCTTAATAGCAATATTTTGCAAATACACATTATTCTTTGGTTCCACTATTAACTAGATCTTAACTTTGGATAAAGCCTATCACATTAGTGAGACTGCTCATTTTTTTTAAGATTTAATTTATTTATTTGACATAGAGAAACACAGCTAGAGAGGGAACACAAGCAGGAGGAGTGAGAGAGGGAGAAGCAGGCTTATTGCTGAACAGGGAACCCAATGTGGGGCTCGATCCCTGAACTCCGAGATCATAACCTGAGCCAAAGGTAGCCACTTAATGACTGAGTCACCCAGGCACCCCAAGAGACTGCTCATTTTTAATAATAATAAGGTTGGGATAAATATATTCTAATTTATGTTAATGTTTCACCCAGTTATTATTCTCTATGATTATTGTAGACATCTATAAAATTGAGTCCATATTTTAATGGAGAAATCAGGCATTGGGAAGAAAATTGGTAAATAGATAAAAATGTAGAATGCAATCCAAAGGTTAGATATAAGGCTCATCCACTTCCTGTAATATTATACCATCTACTAATCTGCATATTCAAATAGGTAAATTTCACATGTTAATAATAATGTCCCATTTTTTTTTCTAACATTTCACAAAGGTCTTTTCCTTATTAACATATGTATTACATGTTAGATAAGATGGTGTCTGATGGACGTATGATTATAAAAAAGTCATGAGATATTCATTGATGTGTTCATTCATTTAGTAGATATTTGAACTGTACTATGTTCCAGGCACTGTGCGAGGGACTGGAAATAGAACAAATCCAGGCAGGTATCCACAAGCATGGAAAGCATTCTTCAATGTAAATACACGAACTAATAAATGGTAAATTACAATGTGCTTAAAAATGGCCTGCAGAAGATGTTATGATAGAGGGTGAGAGGGAAGGATTCTCAATTTGTTTATTCAGAAGCTCTCTGCTATGGACATGAATCAGTAAAGAGATAAGTCCAATACCATATGGTAACTATCTTGAGCAAGGAACATGTAGTCTGTCATGAGCACACAGAATAAAAGTATTCTCTGGCACAGAGTCAGAGATTGAAGCAAGGAAGCCTTCCTGGATGAGATAAAACATGAACTAAATTCTGAGATCTAAGTCCATGTTTACAGGATAAAGAGAAGGTAGGAAAGAGCAGGAATAAAGGGATCCAAAAGTAACAAGTATATGGAGAGATAGCCATGATAAGAAACTGAACTGATTACGAATCACAGTTATTCATATTTTGGCAAGTTTGTTTTAAGTTACTCATGATTTTCTTTTCTATTTTCTCTCATGACATACATAATATAGCCTTCACTTTTATGTAATTATAACATAAAAGCATCATTTTACTATTTAAAACAATCTTAAATAAGCAGTAGAAAATGCATTTTCCTTCTTATTTTGTTAGCACTGTGCCATTTGAATCATTCTATCTCAAGTTCGTGCTGATGATTCTGTTTCTGGGCCAATGTCAGTGAGTTTGAATCAGTCAAAAGGAGTCTGGTCAACAGCCTCTCCATTCCTGCTCTTCTGTCCTGATATTTCTTAATCCTGAGCACTTATAACTTGAGACACAGACTTAGATAGCCACTCTCAAAGACTTTAGCTATAAATTCTCTACTGAACTGGTTCTGTCATTAATCACAGGTAGGATATGTGCTATTTTGGTGCTCTTAAACAATGTAATTGAGAACTTATTGCTGTCAGATAAATTGATGACAAACTGATTTTTATTTTTCTTCATTTTTTTTGCAAAAAACAAAAAAAACAAAAAGACCCTGTTTCTTTATAAAATATTCCTAAAAATGAGCTCCCAAAAAAGGTAAATGTCACTATAGCAAGACAATAGAATTCTATTTTTATATAAATCATCCAAAGTTCATATGCCACCTTCTTTATGCCATCCTCAGGATCTGAAGGGCGTACAGGGATAAAATAATCTCATTTTAAAGAAAAATTATGTGTTGTGTAAGAGAATGGTTGAATTTCTTTCTTCTATATGTACTGTCCAATTTTTCCAGCACCATTTATTAAAGAGACTGTCTTTTCTCCACTGGCCAAAATTAACAGGACAGGAAACAACAAGCGTTGGAGAGGTTGTGGAGAAAGGGGAATCCTCTTACACTGCTGGGGGGAATGCAAGTTGGTGCAGCTGCTTTGGAAAACAGTGTGGATTCCTCAAAAAATTAAAAATAGAGTTACCCTATGACCCTGCAATTGCACTACTGAATATTTACCCCAGAGATATAGATGTACCCCAACATTCATAGCAGCAGTAGCCACAATCACCAAACTGTGGAAAGAGCCTAAGTGTCCTTCAACAGATAAATGGATAAAGAAGATCTGGTCCACATATACAATGGAATATTATGCCTCCATGAGAAACAATGAATGCCCAACTTTTGTAGCAACATGGACCAGATTGGAGGATATTTTGCTGAGTGAATTAAGCCAAGCATAGAAAGTCAAATATCATTTGGTTTCACTAACTTGTATAGCATAAGGAGTAATATGGAGGACAGTAGATGGAAAGGAAATGTGATTTCGGGTAAATCAGGGACGGAGATGAAACATGAGAGACTTTGGACTCAGAAACAAACTGAGGGTCTTGGAAAGGAGGGGGTGGGGGATGGGTGAGCCTGCTGGTAGGTATTGAGGGCACATATTGCATGGAGCACTGGGTGTGGGGCATAAGCAATAATCTGGAACACTGAAAAAATAAAATAATCTAATAAAAAGTAAAGAAAATTTGTATTCCTAAAATACAACAAATATACTCATCCTCATAATTAGTATGTAAAATGTTTCAAGCCTTTAAAAATCTACTTTATTGAGATATAATTTACATGTTTAATTTTAATTCTACAACTTGAATTATCTCCTCTAACTTTAAATTTTACTTGTATGTTTTGAGGCTTTTTAATAAGTATACAAGCCATATAACCACAACCACAACAAAGATATAGAATATTTTGGGGTGATGGAAATGCTATAACCATAATTTTTATAGATCTTACCATCAAAAGCCAAATAGATACTTGCTTAATAGGTAATGCTATTAATATTTAATGTAACATATAACTAATTAAAATGAAATGATTATGTTATAGACATACAATTTTCAATAAGGAATAATATATACCAACATTAACAAAGCATTGAGCTAAGTATATTAGTTCTTACAAACATATAATTTAACCTAAATTTCATCCTTTCTAAATGTTACCCCTCTAACCTCAGCATCATTTTCTTAAAAATACTATTTATCTAACTAATCAGAAAAATTGCTTTGATAAACTACCCAACACTCATTACATCTGTTCAGTTTTATAATGGCAATGAATATACCAGTTTATATGGTTACTGCAAACTCATATTATTTTGAACCATTGAAGACAAGTGGTCACTAAAATATAATAACCCAAGTTGAGATCATTGACCAGATGATTTTTTTCCCAGATAGCAAAAATTGTTAGATTGCTAAGAAAACTTTTCATCCAGACATAAGCAATTGTCTTTGGTGACAGTAACATATTAAAAAGCAATGATCCAAACTGTTCTTAATACTACAAAAGAGTTCTTTCATTCCTGGACAGTTGCAGTCCTCCATAACAACAGTAATTTCCAGTGCCTGGAAAATCTATTTGACATACTAGGGTCAAGAGTTATTATTACCAGTAACAGCAGGTGCTTCTAATTTCATGACAGCAGAAAAGGTCTCACCGATTCTGATTGTTATAAAATTTTAGACAATAGATATTTTCATTCTTTAGCTACACTATCTTCCTCATAAAACAGCCTATTTCATTCTTTGATAACCATTCTTCTTATGAAATTGCATATTCTTTCTTTCCTACAGCAAATGTTCTGGATAGTTCTCTTCCATTCACCCTTGGCCTTTCTCACAAGGTTTGGTTTTTCTCACAGCTATGCCATTGCTCAGCTCTATAACGACAGATGCTGCTTCTCTTTCAGCATCTACACCACTTACATCTGAGTTCAATTGCTCACCTGGCAGCCGCCCAGTTTTTCATGCTATACTATGTATTCATTTTTAGTAGAGGGTATGCCTGACCAAGTTACTCTGCAACAGGAAAAAAAATGAAAAGTTACCATCAGCAAAATTAACAAAAAGGCATAATTATGGGTTAAATATGTACTAAATGGCTCCCCTACAATGGTAATGAATGCCATCTTCTTTTCTGAATGAAAAAAAAAATAATAAAGACAAATAAACCAACTGAACTACAGTAGCAGATGGTTCCAAAAACCATGAAAGGAAATAATTTCTTTTGGACTGAAATATAATCCAATTCTCTTAGAAACTGTACCTCTGGGGTTTTGGAATAATTTTGGTAGAAGTTTTTTAAAGATCACTCTCTAGTCCTCAGTCAGGACTAAAATACCACCTAATTTAGAGGCATCCAGCAATTGCAGTTAAACTTCACTGTACTGGGAAATCTCTTTGGGAACACAGGTGTTTCCAGCATTCACTTTCAAAGTGTATCCAACTAAAGAGACCACTTATAGATCTAAAACTTCTCTCCTTACTTCATGGTTGTAAAGGATGTCATACAATTGATCAGGTTAATGCAAAGCCTTTCATGATGTTTCACAACAATAACAACAACAACAAAAAACAATATAATTAGTCCAGCCCAGCTACATTTTGCTGAACAAACTACAAATCCTCAAAATGTATATGAAATATACAGAAAGACGTGAAGACATTCTTTTTTTTTCCTATTTATTTATTTGAGATTTTATCTATTTGACAGAGAGAAACACAGTGAGAGAGGGAACACAAGAAGTGGGACTGAGAGAGGGAGAAGCAGGTTCCCTCCCGAACAGGGAGACCAAAGCAGGGTGAACACAAGCAGGGGAAGAGAGAAAGGGAGAAACAGGCTTTCCGCCAAGCAGGGAGCCCAATGCGGTGCTCAAACCCAGGACTCCGAGATAGTGACCTGAGCCGAAGGCAGATGCTTAATAACTGAGCTACCCAGGCGTTCCCCCCCCCTTTTTAAAGACAGATTGTATGTCTGTGTCAAGAGTGAGGGACAGAGGGAAAGAGAGGATTTTAAATAGGTACTGGATCTAAAAGATGGCAGAGGAATAGGGGACACTATTTCATCCAGTTCCTGGAATTGAGCTAGATATCTAGCAGACTATTCTGAACACCCATGAAATCAGGCTGAGATGTAAGAAGATATATCTGGATCTCTACAAAGAGTATCTCTGGCAGGTGGTCTTGAGGTATGAAGTGGGGAACCACGATTCTGCAGGCAGATATTAAGATAAATGGAAGGGGGAGGGAACCTCCAGGATCCTATGCCATCAGAGCGTAAAAGACTCCTGTTCTGGGGACCACAATCTTGCAGACTAGTAGTGGTGGGAAAAGGACTTCAAGGCAGCCCCCTTGACTGAAACCTGGATCTGCAGGGAACATGTGTGCAAACTGGGGACAGCTTGCAGTTTTAGAAACACAAAGGGTAGAGGCATGTCTGGACCTAGAAGCGAGGGCTGAGAGTGCTGCTGTGGAGTGCACAACCCAGAATGTGGTGGTTTTGGTAGCATAGACAGAAGCAGGAACAGTGTGGCCTGGAGAGCTCACTGAGGGCCAGACTATGATCTTTGTGCTCTGAGACAAAGGTTTGGATACTGTCACTTTTGCCCTCTCTCACTCTCAGAAGAGATGCAGAAAGTTGCCAGGGAAAGCCACCAGAAAACAAAGTCCCCCCAAACCAGCTTTCACTGAGCCCATCTCCCTTCCACAGTGGGCAGGACAACATTGCCCAAAGAGGGTTGCCTGAGTAACAGCAGGACAGGTATCTACCCCAGAAGACAGAATGGAAGAACAAGAGGCCAACAACCCTAAGGTCCCCATAAAAAAAGTGCATCTTGTTTGGGTCAATAACATGGACTCTGTATATTCCCTTAACCACCCCTCAACAGAAGATTATGAAGAGGAACCCCCAACAAAGAAAAGAACCAGAGAATGTGGCCTCTGCCACAGAACTAACAGGTATGGATATAACAAAGATATCAGAAATACACTTCAGAGGAACAATTATCAAGGGTTGAGAAAAATATTAATGATAACACAGAATCTCTGAGGGCAGAAATGAGATATAATCAGGACAAATTTAAGAGGGCAATGAATGAAATGCAGTCTAAACTGGATATGCTGACTACCAGGGTAAACAAGGCAGAAGAACAAATTAGTGAGATACAAGATAAAATTATAGAAAAGAAGGAAATTGAGGTGGCATAGGAAAAACAAATTAAAAGCCAAAGAATCAAACAGAGAGATGAGTGTACTCAATGAAATCTTCCAATATCAGAAATATCAAGATTCATGAGGTAGTGGAGAGAGAGATAGCTAGAAGATATATTTGAGCAAACCATAGCTGAGAACTTTCTTAATCTGGGGAAGGAAATAAGCATTCATGTCTAAGAGGCAGAGAGAAACCCTCGAAAGATCAATGAGAACAAATCGATGCCACACATATAACAGTACAATCTGCAAATCTTAGATCCAAGGAAACAATTTTGAAAGCACTGAGGGGAAGAGATTTCTTATATATGGAGGGAGGAATATTAGAGTAACATCAGACCTGTCCACAGAGAACTGGCAAGCCAGAAAGGGCTGGAAAGGCATATTTGGAGTACTAAATGAGAAGAACATGCAGCCAAGGATACTTTATCCAGCAAGGCTATCATTCAAATGAATGGAGAGGCAAGGAGTTTCCAGTTTCAGGCAGAAACTGAAAGAATATGTGACCATCAAGCTGGCCCTGCAAGAAATATTAAAGGGGGTTCTATAAGAGAAAAAAGACCCCAAAAGTGATATAGATCAGAAATTTACAGAGACAATCTATAGAAACAAGGACTTCATAGACAACATGAATAAAATTATTCAATAATTCTATAAAGAACTCCTCAGACTTAACAACCAAAAAATGATGATCACATTAAAAAAAAAAAATGGGCAGAAAACATGAACAGACACTTCTCCAAAGAAGACATACAAAAGGCTAACAGACGCATGAAAAAGTGTTCATCATCATTAGCCATCAAAGAAATTCAAATCAAAACCACATTGAGATACCACCTTACAATACATAGAATGGCAAAAATCGACAAGGCCAGAAACAAAAAATGCTGGAGAAGTTGTGGAGAAAGGGAATACTCTTAAACTGTTGGTGGGAATTCAAGGTGGTACAGCCACTTCGGAAAACAGTGTGGAGTTTCCTCAAAAAGTTAAAAACAGGGGCGCCTGGGTGGCTCAGTTGGTTAAGCGACTGCCTTCGGCTCAGGTCATGATCCCGGAGACCCAGGATCGAGTCCCACATTGGGCTCCCTGCTCGGCGGGAAGCCTGCTTCTCCCTCTCTCACTCCCCTGCTTGTGTTCCCTCTCTTGCTGTGTTTCTCACTGTCCAATAAATAAAATCTTAAAAAAAAAAAAAGTTAGAAACAGAGCTACTCTATGATCCAGCAATTACACTACTGGACATTTACCCCAAAGATACAGATGTAGTTAAATGAAGGGCCATATGAACCCCAATGTTCATAGGAGCAATGTTCACAATAGCCAAACTGTGGAAGGAGCCAAAATGCCCTTCAACAGATGAATAGATAAAGAAAATATGGTTCATATATACAATGAAATATTACTCAGCCATCAAAAAGGATGAATACCCAACATTTACATCAACATGAGTGTAACTGAAGGAGATTATCTTAAGTGAAATAAGTCAAACAGAGAGAGCCAATTATCACATAGTTTCATTTATTTGTGGAACATTAGGAATAGCATGGAGAACATTAGGAGAAGGAAGGGAAAAATGAAGAGGGGGACAGAATCAGAGAGGGAGATAAACCATGAGAGACGATGGACTCTGGAATCAAACTGAGGATTTCACAGGAGAATGGGGCGCAGGGATTGGTGAGCCCAGTGATGGGTATTAAGGAGGGCACATATGCATGGATCACTGAGTGTTATACACAAAAAAATGAACCATGGAACACTACATCAAAAACTAATAATTTACTGTATGATGACTAACATATAATAAAAATTATGTAAAAAATAAAAAAAATAAGAGAAGAAAGACATCATGAAAATTAAAAATAGCTAACATAAAAACATACCCTTAGGGAGGAAAAAAAAGAATCTTAAGTAGGTTCCACAACCAGCACCCAGCCCAAAGAAAGGCTCAATCTCATGACCCTGATCATGACCTGACTCAAAATCAAGAGTTAGTTGCTTAACCGACTGAGCCACTGAGACCCCCATCTTACTTCTATGCTTTCCTTTCCTTTTCTTTTTTTTTTTTTTTAAAGATTTTATGTATTCATTTGACAGAGAGAAACACAGCTAAAGAGAAAACACAAGCAGGGAGAATGAGAGAGGGAGAAGCAGGCTACCCACCAAACAGGGAGCCTGATGCAGGGCTTGATCCCAGGTCTTCGGGATCATGACCTGTGCCGAAGGCAGTCACTTAACCAACTGAGCCACCCAGGCACTGCTCTTACTTCTATGTTTAAAAAAAAAAAAGAAAAAAAAATCCATGGCTTTCCTGTTTGGAGAAATGCAAAACTCATATAAATAATCTAGAATTAAGAGTAATATAAAAAATGAAAGACTTTATTTCATAGAAAGAAGTATGATGTCAGGGGGAAAAAAAGCCTATAAACCAATAAATTTGTCCAAATGAATATAAAGATTTCTTATAGACATTTGAGAGTGGGGTACCTGGGTGGCTCACTTAGGTATGTGGCTGACTCTTGATTTACACTCAGGTCAGGATGTCAGGGTCCTGCAACTGAGCCCCACATCAGGCTACATGTTCAGTGGGGAGTCTGCTTGAGATTCTCCCTCTGTCCCTCCTCCTGCTTCCTCCTTGTCTCTGTCTCTCTCTTTCTCTCTCTAAAATGGATAAATAGGGCGCCTGGGTGGCTCAGTGGATAAAAGCCTCTGCCTTCGGCTCAGGTCATGATCTCAGGGTCCTGGGATCGGGGCCCACATCAGGCTCTCTGCTCAGCCAGGAGCCTGCTTCCTCCTCTCTCTCTGCCTGCCTCTCTGCCTACTTGTGATCTCTCTCTCTGTCAAATAAAGAAATAAAAAAAAATCTTTAAAAAAATAAATACAATGGATAAATAAATCTTTTCTTTAAAAGACAATTTAAAGTGTTATTATTATTATGGCAAAATATTTCTATCTACCACCTGTAGTTTAGAAGATATATTACATGGCAGTAGGATCTCATGTGTACTTAGAGCAGAGTGTCACAGAGAGGAGATAGGAAACACATTTTTGAGTGAATAAATGCCTGAATAAATACATAGTGTATAATCACTTAAAAAAATAGGTAACCCATTATTTGTTCATTGAAGAACAAGTTATGGCCACTAATTTGTAATTCATTTTAGATAGGGTCATTGATTATAAAGTAGCTTGTTTATAGACAGGAGAACCTCAAGCTAGAAAACTATACAATTAACTAGATTTCAATCTTTGAGTAGATCCACTTAAAGCTTTAACCTGGACAAACTTTGCTTGTGATATTCACTGGTGGCCTTTCCTTGACAGCTTCCTATTAAATTGTTTTACCTTATTGTAGGTGATAATATAAAGGGTAAGATCATCAAATATGCGATTAATATAGAATAAAGAGAAGTTATTATGTAGACTGGTAGATTTATGTGTAAAGTTTTTTTTATTAGGCTAAATAGAAAAAAGTTTAATCTAGATGGGATAAAGTTTATGAATTTAATTTATGAAAACTTAATCACATAGATTGAATATGGAGAACTGATTACAATGTCACATGAGAAACATTAGTCACATAGAAGCCAAATAAACAGCACTCTGTAAGTACAAGATAAAGCTATTTTAATGTTAGTTTTTCTTAATCAATGTATAATGTCTATTTTTTACATATGTAAATTATGACACTTAAGTATGTATATAATATTGACAGAAGTGTGCATATAATTTCTTAGTCTTCCACATGGCATTCAATTTGAGATTATTTGTCATGTTCCTTAGATTTCACAACTGTCTTCTTAATGAGTATATAATATTGAGAGAGATTTCTATGAAAAAACAAATTTATTTTTTCCAAATATATTTCTGAGCATCTCACTTTATATTTATGTCAATGTCTAGTTAGAAAACTCAAATTCAGGCCAACCCAAATCATGACTAAAACACAGTAGAACCTACTTTGAGGGTGTTTGAGTATATTAACAAATCTTTAGTTTAACTTAATGTATGCTCAGTGAGGTGTTAAAATTTTATTTAAACACTCCTCACGTTATGTTTTCAAAATATTTAATTTAATTCTAGTGTAAAAATGATATAGACAAAAAAGTAATATGGATATACTGGTGTATATATTTGTGTGAATGTTTTTATAGTCTCTGAATTGTATACCCTGTATGTTTAGATAGAAGCCACACATAGTATCCAATAAAATATATTAAATAAGAAATATCTATTTTAAGTATTTAAATCTAACTTTCCAGAGAAATTGTTAGTTTCAATAAGATAGTTGGTAACTGATAATTCTGAGTTCATTTATTTTCCTTTCCATTGATACTGTTTTTACAGTCTATACATATCTACTTTTGATCATGAAAAAGTTCCATTTTACTTTTTAAAGTTTTTTTAAAAATCTAGTTAACATGCAGTGTAATATTAGTTTTAGGTGTACAATATAGTGATTCGACACTTCCATAATCACCCTGTGCTCTTCACAAGTGCACTCCTTAATCCCCATCACCTATTTCACCCATCTGCCCACCCATCTCCCCTCTGGTAACCATCAGTTTGTTCTCTATAGTTAAGAGTCTGTCTCTTGGTTTGCCTCCCTCCCTCTCTCTTTTTTCTTTTGCTCATTTTTTTTTTTTCTTAAATTCACACGAGTGGATTCATATGGCATTTGTCTTTCTCTGACTTATTTCACTTAGAATGACACATAGATCTGTCGGGGATGGTGCATGATCTGCCCTTCCCTCCATGCCCAAGCCACCAGAAATTCTGGTGGAGGTACCTGTGAATGTGAATGAAAGCCCAGAGGGGCTTTCCCTGCCTAGAATCTGAAAAGCCACTTACCCTGCGGGTCAGGGAAATATGTCCTTAGTGTGCTTATTCAAGACATAGTTCCATTTAATCGTCCTCCCGGTAATCATATCTCTGTATCTCTTATCTGTATTTCTTGATCCCTCTGCCTCAATGGTCTCAACTTCTGTGAGTTTAAGCAATCACTCTGTACCTTGCAGTAACAATACTAATCCTGTCTCTAGAGCAGGTGCAAAAGCAATTAAAGATTTAACTGCACCACCCAACTTCCTCACTTGGGAATAATAAAAGACTGGGACCCTTGACAGTCAAGAGAGACAAAGCCGTGAGACAGAGAGAGACTGAGAGCCTGAGAGGTGGAGAGAGACAGAAACAGTCACAGAGAGAAAGACAGAGAGCAAGAGATAGAGAGACAGAGAGACTGAGACAGAAAGAGAGACAGAGAGAGACAGCAACAGAGAGAGAAACAGAGAAGCAGAGAGAGCAAGAGAGACAGAACCGTTTGCCTAAAGCTAGATTGATGTAACTAAAAAGCTATAAATAGGGGTGCCTGGGTGGCTCAGTTGGTTGGGCAGCTGCCTTCGGCTCAGGTCATGATCCCGGAGACCCGGGATCGAGTCCCACATCGGGCTCCCTGCTCGGCGGGAAGCCTGCTTCTCCCTCTCTCACTTCCCCTGCTTGTGTTCCCTCTCTGACTGTGTTTCTCTCTGTCAAATAAATAAATAAAATCTTTAAAAAAAAAAAGCTATAAATAAAGAACCCTGAAGACACAGTTTTCAGGAGAGGAGATCCCCACACCCCTCTTCGAGTCCGGTCTCCTCCTTTTATCACCAACTCTGTCACCACCTTCGGGGAACCCCGACCATTACCATTGCTGGGGCCGGCTCCCGGCATAGATCGATGGAACAGAATAGAGAACCCAGAAATGGACCCTCATCTCTAGAGTCAACTAATCTTTGACAAATCAGGAAAGAATATCCAATGGAAAAAAGACAGTCTCTTCAATAAATGATGTTGGGAAAATTGGGCAGCCACATGCAGAAAAATGAAACTGGACCATTCTCTTACATCATGCACAAAAAAAACCTCAAAATGGATGAAAGACCTCAATGTGAGACAGGAATCCATCAATATACTAGAGGAGAACACAGGCAGTAACCTCTTCAACACTGCCACAGTCACCTTTTTCAAGACATGTCTCTAAAGGCAAGGGAAACAAAAGCAAAAATAAACTTTTGTGACTTCATCAAGATAAAAACCTTCTGCACAGAAAAGGAAACAGTCAACAAAACTAAGAGACAACCCACAGAATGGGAGAAGATATTTGCAAATGACACTACAGATAAAGGGCTCGTATCCAAGATCTATAAAGAACTTATCAAACTCAACATCCAGGAACAAATAAGTCAAGAAATGGTCAGAAGACATGAACTGATACTTTTCCAAAGAAGACATACAAATGGCTAACAGACACATGAAAAAATCATTAGCCATCAGGGAACTACAGATCAAGACCACAATGAGATACCACCTTACACCAGTTAGAATGGCAAAAATTAACAAGACAGGAAACAAGTGTTGGCATGAATGTAAGGAATAGCATGGAGGACCACAGGGGAAGGAACGGAAAACTGAATGGGAAAAAATCAGAGAGGGAGACAAACCATGAGAAAATCTGGACTCCAGGAACCAAACTGAGGGTTACAGAAGCAAGGGAGGTGAAGGGATGGCATAACTGGATAATGGGTATTAAGGAGGTCATGTGCAGTGATAAGCACTGAATGTTATATGCAACTAATGACACACTAAACACTTCATCAAAAACTAATGATGTACTATATACTGGCTAACTGAACATAATAATTAAAAAAATGCTATGGGAAAAAAGGAATAAAGTCATTGTATGTCAACAATAACAACAAAAGAATAAAAGGAACTGTAAAGAAAAAAAAATATATATTATATATACTCTAGCTCCATCCATGTCATTGCAAATGTCAGGATTTCATTCTTTTTTTTTTTTTTTTATGGCTGAATGTTTGACTCCTCCTTCCATAGTTGAGAATAAGGGAAATGCAGAAGTCTAAGGACTGAGACCTAGAATGCTCCATGTTGAGAATTAGGAGGAATCAGCAGATGAGAAAGAAAAGTACCCAGTGAATCAGAAGTTAAACCAAGAGAGTAAAATTTTGTCGGCTAAAAAAAGAGCTTCGGGGGAAAAGACTGAACCACTATTTTAGACGCTGCTAAATCAAGTTGCAGAGTAAGAATTAACCAATGGACACCAAAAAACAGAGATCAGTTTCTGTGGAATGACAAGGACCAATGCTGGATATTCAAGAAAGAATGACTACAGAAAGGAAAAATGAGGTATCACTGGGAATGGTTTGTTTTTGTTTTTGTTTTTGTTTTTTTAATTTTTATTTAAATGCCCATTAACATACAGTATAATATTAATTTCAGGAGTAGAATTTAGTGATTCAACATGAGATGTGGGCTTTTTAAAGGAAAAAGTAAAAAAAAAAAATGTTTGTATGCTGATCATATTGATCCAGGAAGCAGAGAGAAAAATCATGTGGGAACGAGAGAAAAAATTGCTGGGCTGTTGCATTAAGAAAAAAAAAAAGAAGTATTGAATCTTTTGCAAAATACAGAAGGGTTGTTTTGGATAGGAATTTGGAAACTCCATCTAAACAAATAAATGAGAAGTTAGATATGAAAGCAAATAGAAGCAAATTGTTAGATGAAATAGTAGTCAGGAAAACTTCCTAATAATTCTTTGCTTTTTTTCCCCCTTGTGGATTAAGAAGCAAAATTTTCAGCTGAGCAACAGGTGAAAAGAGATGATGGGAATCTGAAGAAAGGAAAAAATAAAAAGGAAAGTATAAACTTATCTTGAAGAATACGGTAGGAAGAGACTACACAACTGTCATGACTGTAAGGCAGTATCAACTTTTGAACTTGGTAATTGTAGGTTTAAATGGTGACCATCCAGCAGGCTCCTGTGTTCATTACTCTAGTCACATTCAGCTATAGAAATTCATGTGATGGGGTGCCTGGGTGGCTCAGTTGGTTAGGCGACTGCCTTTGGCTCCGGTCATGATCCCGGAGAGCCACGATCGAGCCCCGCATCGGGCTCCCTGCTACGCGGGAGGCCTGCTTCTCTCTCTCCCACTCCCCTTGCTTGTGTTCCCTCTCTGGCTGTGTTTCTCTCTGTCAAATAAATAAAACCTTAAAAAAAAAAAAAAGAAATTCATGTGATGAGTGGCCAGCACTGGATTCAACCACATTTGTGGGAGGAAAAATATAGGAAAATGACATGTTGAATTGAATTTAAGTCGTTAGTACAAATTCATATTCCAAAATTGTAAAAAAATGTAGATATTAAATAGTTAGGATTATGTTCATTCCACTTTGCTTTATCAAGATGCCTGGAATATATAATATTAGGGAATCAGTTCATAGAGTAGTACAGACAGTGCAGTGCAGAAGGAAAGAAGGAGTAGAATTTCATAGTTATAAATATATACTGGGTAGTTAAAGAAGTCTAAAAAAAAAATCTAGCTTCAAAACTATTCTGGGAACATGGATGCTTTATTTAAATTCCGTCAGTCTCAGCTTCTTTGGTTGGTTATTTTAATTATAAGTTTGATGTGAGAATTTAATGAGATAATAATGAAAAATCTTTAGCCATGCTTTCACTGAGATTAAATGGTCAATTATTTATAGTTTATTATAATTAGTGTTATTCTCCATAAATAAACCCATGTTTTTCTGCTTACCTGCAATCTTATTTATACCTCTGCTACATTTCTCTCAATCCTCACATAATCTGTACTGCAGGATTACCTCAATTCACATTTGACCTATAATTTTATGATATACCATTAGTTGCCCCTTGCTCTTTTGACATCTAGCTAAATTCATCCTGGTGACATTCAGATGCTATATGCTAATATAATAATGGAGGTTAGAGGACTCTTTCCCGACTTAGCCATTCTGAAATAGAAAATGTGGCCTAAAGAAATTCATTTCTCAATAAATGTTATATTTTATGCATTTTAAATGTATCCATTATTATACAAGTTTATTCACTGTCTCATCTTACATATTTTTCACTTTCACATTCTATAAGAAATTTATAAGACTATTTCAAATGTAAAATTACATAAAATCATTCATTAAAATTTTCAAAGTAAATATCAGCAAACTTACTCATTTATAGATGAAACCAATTTACCTATAAGTTAACAAAAATATGTGTGAAAGTCTATTGAAAGTGACATTTGTAGATATTGCTAAAAGATTAATTATTTTCATATTGCACAGTATTCTGAAGAATCTGAAAAACAGGATAATTGATGATTTAAAGTTAAATGCCACTTGATTTTTTAGTAATTTATGAGACTGAATAAAATTTATTTCTTTTTTATTTAAAGACCTGATGCCTAGGCACCTGGATGGATCAGTGGGTTAGAGCCTCTGCCTTCAGCTCAGATTATGATCTCAGGGTCCTGGGATCAAGGCCTTCATCGGGCTCTCTGCTCAACGAGGAGCCTGCTTCCTCCTCTCTCTCCTCTGCCTGATCTCTCTCCCTGTCAAATAAATCAATAAAATCTTAAAAAAAAAAAAAAAAAAAAAAAAAAAAAAAAAAAAAAAAAAAAAGACCTGATGCCCTGTGATCTTCCCAGGGGATTTCATTCTATTAGTTCTTTCTTAAACCAGCATCACATCTAAGAGTGCTTCTGAGGACCATCTCCTCCTTGCTCCAGAGAACTGTGAGAGGAATCACAGTATTCCCAAGCTCTGGTACTTGAGGTAGATAATGGCAAAGGATTTTGTTCAGGAAAAGGAGGAAAGAAAGCAACAGGAGCATGATAAAAAGCAGGCAGATGCAGGATAGATTTATCCTCATCAACAGAGCTGAGCACTATGGGTCAGATGAGGAGAGTTAGGCCTTTCATCTCATCCCCTTGAAAACCAAAGTAGATTAAAGCAGGTATACCTACAGGGTCAAGCATACACATAATATTATTTCTGGGACAACAGACATCCATCTTTTCTTTTAAAAAATCCCAATTTCTGCTCCCAGATGCTTGAAATAATTTTCAGTGAAAAATATAAAGACTTTTAAAGACATTTATTAAAAAATAAAAAGCTAAAACTTAAAATTTCCCATTTATAAAATAACTTATTTTAATTAGAATGGGATGGCAGTAGTTGTTGCCAAAATTGGAAATGAAAAGATTATGTGCCATGGGAGAGATTGTAAAGCCTGCCGCCCAAGAGGGCAGTCAGCTGGGAGCTTTGGAATGCCGCACCTATCAAGGAAAACTCTGAGAGACTGGTTCCATGCAAAAGCAAAGGTTCGAGCATGCTCGGACTCACAGCCTGACCCCAAACCAGTCAGCAGCTGGGAGCCCCGAGTTTTTCCAGGGGTGGCCTTATATATTATTACAGTGTCCGTTACAACAAAGCCCGCACCTTGACAGCCAATTAGTTTAAGACACTACAGCCATGGTCTGCACGCAGGCAGCCAATCGTTTCCCTAAACGCCTTTGCAGGGGAACATATGTCCTAATTTGGGTTGGCAAAGGGTACGTGACGAGTTGCATACATACAGTCTTATGGAATTTCTTTTGTTCTCTGCAGGGCTTGAGGGGGCTGGGTAACTGCCTGCCAGTTGCTGGGCTCAGATAACAGGAGGAGGGTCTGCTCTGACATTCTGGAGGGTGGGGGCCGTTACAGCATCCTTTCAAGATAAGCCATCTGGGAAAGGTCTTAGTGTGCTGCACAATGTTGCTTAGATCTCATTTGTTTATTTCATGTTGATGTTGACAAAAAGAATCCTGATAGAACAGTTTTAGGTTCTACCCAAAAGCACTGAGACTCAGCTTTATGATAGTTCTAAGTATCTCCTAAATAATTAAACCTATAACAAAGTGTCACCCTTGTGAAAATCTGTAATGTTTACAAACT